>JAGKTI010003933.1:10130-53678 GCA_018397915.1 Birgus latro | reverse complement strand
CTGACAAAACGCCTCCAAGTCGCTCTGTCACCCACCATTTGACAGCCCTCCCCCCAACTCACTCCCCCCTCCCTCATATATCTCTGAACTCCATCTCTCCACCTCATCCTCGGTCTTCCCCTCCCTCCACTTCATCTACATACACCCTCTTAGTCAGTCTTTCATTCTCCATTCTCTCCACGTATCTATGTTTTTTATTACCAAGTCATAGTGATACACATACTACACTGCCAAACATACTAATGTACTAAGCAATGACATCATGGCTATCAGATTTCATAGTTCTATGCTTGTCAGAAATGCACAAATGCATGATTGGTTGCAGATGCTGGGTTCGAAGATGAGCAGAGGAGCTATCTTTACCAACACACTCCTTAACCCCTAAATGATGGGCATTGGTTGTTTTGATATATGGGTATAATTGGTGGGTGCGATATGGGGGGTGGGGGTTTGTGGGGGTGGTGGTGATGTGTGTGTGGGGGCTGGGGGGGGTTGTGAGGTGGTGCAGGGAGGGGGGCTGGGTGCTTGGGGAAGGTGGGGGGTGGGTGTGGGAGGGTGGGGTGGAGGTGGGGGATGATGGGTGGGGAATGAGTGGGAGTGGTTATGGGGGTTGGAGGGGTAGGGTGATTTGGGGGGTGTGGAGGGTTTGGGGTGTGGGGGTGTGGGGGGTATTGGAGAATAGGGGGTTGGGGGATGGAGGTGGTGGTGGGGGATGGTAGGAGGTGGGAGGATAGTGGGGGTGGGGTGGGGAGTGGGGATGGGGGGGTTGTAGGGGGTGTGGGGAGGGTGGGGGTTAGGGGTGGTAGGGGGCAGTGGGGGATTTAGGGGACAGTGGGGGTTTGGGGGTTGGGTGATAGGGGGTGTTGGGGGGACAGCAGAGGGGTCGGGGTGAGGGGTGAGGGTGGGGGTGGGTGGGGGGCATGATTGAATATGCGGACACCCGTCCTTTTGGCCCTAGTACCCTTGGACAGCATATGGAGACACCCATCTTTAGGTGTTAATAAATCATCAACATCTGGACTTCCTTTTCCTCTCTAGGGCTGGGTGAGAAGTACAGTAGCTACATCCAGACAGCCTAAGTTTGCCCAGTTCACTGGGCCATGCTTCCATTCACTCATCATTCAAGTCCACGGAATCCTGGCTGCATCAGATTGGGGGGGGGGATCACTACATTCTGTAGCTTCACATATACCTATCTGATAGAGTCAATCCTAATGCGTTACATTAAAAAAGGGTGCCATATCCCTGGTTAAGCACTTCTCTGCACAAAATTCATCCAGCCAGCTTGTCTTTTGTCAGTCAGTCTCTCAGCCTTACCACTCACAACTCTAACCTGATTGAACAGGTGTGTTTTAAACTTCTTCAATGACTTTCGTTATCTTATCTACGAGTTTCATGCTCTAATACTACCTTGACTGAGTGCATCATCCTTTCCCTCGTACCTGTTCACAATTTCAATCTTCAACCAAGCATCAGATATAAAGCACTCATTTATAACAGAATTATTCAAACTACTTATAAGTCTCACCTCTCATCCTCAAACATTCTCAACACTTCAGATATTGACATACAAGCACCTTTACTCATTTTCATCTAATCCACTGCTTTGACTAGAGTCCTAAGAAAAATGTCTCATAAAGCACCTAACACTTAATCAAAAACAGTATCCCTAGACTATCCCTATTTCTGCTAAACTCTACATTCAGTGGGTGACCATGTTTACCTCCATTAATGAAGCTGGAAAGTTAAGTACAGTACTGTATTTACCTGTCTGTTAGTTTGTTTAAGAATAAGATTTCAATTAAATCTATTTGATAGGTGGGCACTTGGTCAAGAAATGGTTGATTAAATTTTGTGGTGGATCTGGATCTGGACGAAAGGATAAAATGTAAATTTTATTGTTATCAGTAGAGATATGCCATCTCTTGAGATTGTGTGACAGAGAAGACAAAGGTCAAAGAACTAATTACCTCCGCCAACAATGCTGGATGGAAGCTGGTTACAAATCATGAATTATGGTATATTGGCACTGCTAGAGGTATGAGCTCTCTGAGTGCTCTTTATGTATCTTTGATACCCTAATTACTACAAATTACCAAACTTTTATAAAATTTCACATACTTCTTTAACAATCAGCTGCAGAGCTACCACAGAGGGCATATCCCCCCCCCCCACTCCACTCAGCAAGCTGGAGAGAAGACTATTTACTCTTGATTTCACTGATAATTTGAAATTCTGCAATCGGCTGGTACGGCCTTCAGACAGTGTCTGTCCTAATGAGTATTGGACTCTTGCACATTAAATGACTTAAATACTGATCATTTTGAGTCTGCAACATATACCCCCTCCCTGGGGGTAGGGGGGTTTCAAGAATACTCCCCCAGTATCCCTGCTTGTCGAATGAGGTGACTAAAAGGGTTGGTGGTGGGTTAGTGCCCCACCCTGTAAAAAGAACTAACTAAACAAGCGAATAAAGCGCCTCGGACCAGGACAGACCATACGTTGACAACTACGGAACGGACAAAGGACATCCTGGGTGGGGACGTGGAATGTAAGAGGAGTGAATGATGAAGTAAAAGAGAGAGAGATTGTTCAGGTGCTTGAAGAGGCAAGAATGAATGTATGTGGATTGACTGAAACTAAATGGAAAGGTAAAAGGGTGAGAGAATGGGAATACGGTTTAGGAATATGTGTGGGAGTCAATGAGAATGAGAGGGCAAGAGAGGGAGTATGTCTGATGATAAGCAAGAAGTGGAAGGAGAATATAAGAGAGTATGGAACAGTGGGTGCAAGGATTGTATGGGTGAGGATGAAAGTAGGCATACAAGCTTGGGCGATTGTATGTGTGTATGCGCCGACAGAGGACTGAGTGGCAAGAGTGAAAGATGAGTTTTGGGCAAATGTAGAAGCATGTATGGACAAGTTTGAGAGGAGCGAGAGAGTGTTTTTGATTGGAGACATGGATGGTAAAGTTGGGAATGTACAAGTGGATGGAGTGGTTGGTCAGTGGGGTGTGCCAGCTAAGATGGTTGGGAATGGTAGTGCCTTGGTGGACATCTGTGCACTCACTTGACATTTCCTTTACCTAATCTGATCCCTTCGTCATCATTTTCTGTTCCTTTCTTCTCTCGTTCTCCTGCTTATACTGCCCTCTACTCTTTAAAACCTCACCTTTGTTATCAGACTCTCTTCATCAGCACCCTCTTTACCAATTCCCTATTTCCCAGTATCCTTTCGTTGTTGTGGTATTTATATTGATATGGGTACTGTCATATGTATCAAAATCTCAAACTACAATAAGTACTTGTTTTCCACATATTTCTTACATACCATGCCCTGTACTGATTAAACTTCCTATACCTTACCTTACCTACCTTTTCTCTCTCTCTCTCTCCTTTTCTAACCATCTGACCCAGTCCTTGATGTGATCTTACCTATCTTACCCACTGGCATTTCAATGTTATTCAGATATTTAATGCTCAGCTGTCTATTATTTTCACAGTACTAGCAAATTAATGTTTTTAATTTCTTTACATGAAAGTAACACAATCACTACCAGGTAGTTCCCATAATGTAAGTAATCTGTTAGATTCTCCTACAAGAGACCTAAAATTATGTTTGACAGGGCTCACGAGTCCCTAGGCTCAAGGCCTTCTGGGGAGGGGGGGGGGGTGTCAGCCTCCACCTCAGCCACAACATTGTGGTTTCTAAAAACTTCAGCCTTGACCTTCAGGTGTAAGGCAAGGCCTCTGCCCAAAGTATGACATCAAACTCCCCATTCCACCATCAAGACATTCTACACTTTAGTGAACACCTTGTACGGTCACGTGTTAGATTAGCTGCTTTTAAAGGATCTTTCACTGGAGCATCATACTGCTCATTAACAACTCTATCCATGATACCTAGCCACCCCTCTACACATTTTTGCTTAGAAAGCTTCCCCTAATGTCTGGTTCTTCAACTTTCAGAAAGTCTTCTAAGTTCATATGTGTTCTTTACTTCGCATTTTCTCAGGAATACTCTCCTCCATCCTTCTTTCCTTCCATCCTCTTCTTTCTTTCCTTCATTCTTTCTTCATCCTTCTACCTACGGGTGACTTTACACTCCCTCTTCTGTCTTTCTTTCCTTCATTCTTTCCTCTTCCTTCTGCCTGTGGGTGACTCTACACTGAGTGACAAGCCAAATGGTTTCCTGTACACCAGGAAACCACTTGCTACGCTGGGTGGTAACCATATAACCAAATCATGGCGCCTGGTGGTTTAGTGGGTAATTGAGGTGCTCCAATTGGATTGAGCCGGTGAAGGTTTATATCCAAGGGATGGTTGGGGTTTATTGCTCATGTAATGCCACTCAGGGATGAGTGAGGCTGGTCACTCACATCTTAACCCGCCAAGTCCCACCGACAAACGATGCACGTTGCTACTTTTTTCTGCGGACAAACCCACCGACGTGCATCGTACGTCACTCAATTGCAAGGCCCATTGTGTGCACATTTTTCAACATTCGCGGGTGATTTTTGGTAGGCATATGTGGGAGACCTTCCTGTACCTGCTGTCAAGTGGGGATACTGCCTGGCCCCACCTAACCCCCCTCCCCCCCACACTGGGCAATTCACCTGTTAGCAGTAACCTGCCCAGTAAAGGTATGCTGCCCCACGGTCTCTCCAATGACGAAATTCACAGTGAAAGTGATTCATGAGGTGGAGGACAAAGAAACAAAGAAGCTAGAGGTAGAAACAAACAGAAGTGATGAGGTGGTAATGTCATAAAGGAAGGTGCCATATACTGGGGTTTTGGGTGGCTGAACAATGCTTTTATCGCTTATATTATTGTGTGAAAACCAATATAGACTTGTACTACACATAAATTCGTACCAAATAAACAAATAAATACATAACTTAAAATGGCTTGAATTACTTAACCCTTCCATAGTTTGTTTTCTTTAGCAAGGTACCCTGAAAAAGAAGGAAAACGTAAGGCTAAATGACACCTGTATCAACATTTTTAACCTCAGGAGGGCGATTTCTCTATGAATTTTCAATGTTTCTCACCAAGAGCAGAGGTTTGAGAAAAAAAAAAAAAACGGTCAGGATCTGGGGGTAGGCTGGGTAAAAAACCGGTCGGGACTGGGCGTGTTAAATGTCAGGACCAATCTGCTTAACCCCGGGCTCCTACGCTCTTCATGGGGCAACGTAGGATTGCATGACGGATGGATGGATGACATCAAATACAGGTACTCAGTGCTGCTGTACACGATCCTCACCTTAAAAGACCATAACATCCCTAATATAAAAATAGTCATCCTGACGAACACTCCCAGACTCATGTTGTCAGTCAACTCTTGCTCCTTTTGAATGGACTGATACATGCTATTGAGTTTTCTATCTACCTATAACCAAATATTTTCTCTATTTCTAGTTTCCCAGTACCACAGTCCCACCCCCCGGTATACCTCCATATCTTAAGGCCTGTGCAATGCATACCTCCATTCACATGCTGCATAGTACTACTGTCCCACCTATACCCACACCCACAACATGCACATTAGGTCATCCCAGGTGATATCTTTTAATTTTACCTAAAACAGCCATCATAGCGTAGATATATGAATGGGAAGCTATTTCTGAAAGACCATTCAAGTAAACCCAAGTTATTTACAACCAGTGAGTTCTAGGGTAAAACTACACCAAACCTACATGTGGTGGCACAGTGCACCTGCACCTTGGTTGAGACTTCAACTGAAGTGTCCACCTGGAAGCTAAACCTTCTCATATTTTCTTGCACCTCACTATGGGAAGGACCTTGGTTTGACCTTGGTGAGGCACTGTCTGCCACATGGGGCACTGGATCCCTGCATGGTGTCTACAGAGACCCTATAGAAAGACAGACTGGACAGCCAGCATGTTGGTTCAGCGAGTGGATGTTTGCTGGGCATCACTCAGGCACATATAAGGATCAGTGATAACTGCTAGATAGCATCAGCCACTTACTGCTTTTCATATATTATGGTGCATTTTTGAACACCTGTTACACCATGTTTGCACAAATGGTGCGTTCTTATTGGGTAAAGCTGTATAAAAGCGAGATTTTCCTCTGTGTGGCAGCTAGGTTAATTTCGAGGCATATAAAGATCTGGGATGAGTTGCCAGACGATGCTAGATTAGTTAACACCAACAGTGTTTACTTATTTGTCAGGAGTTTTTAGGTCTGATGGAGTTTTGGTTGAATTTAAAGATTATTGTTCTACTTGATATCCATAATTGTGGTTTCCAATGGGACAGTATCTAGGCTTACCTCCCTGTGTGGAAGTGGGCCAAATACAAGTAAACTGAATAAAACTTGCGAGCATAGCTGAAGACACACACTTGCAGATCAGCTTGCTCTCTTCATCTTAGTATCTCAAAATTTCCTTCTTGGTGGATTACAAGGGACTTGGAAAAGTCACACAGCAGCTCCATAAGTGTCACTGCACCCTAATGCACAACAATCAAACAGGGCAAAAAAACACCAGTATACGAACACAGCACTACCCATTTTGCAGCTAACAACAGACTGGTTTGTCAAGATTATAGTTTGGCAATTATTTTGTTTACATGTAACTTGAAGTAAAATCTACATGCAGAGATCAAGATTAAAATGGAAATCTTCAGCAGCTCAAATTAACAAAATATACTACAACTGCAGCAACATTTTATTGATCAACCAATCAAGTATCACAGCAGGTGATGAGATGTATGTTTAGACGAATCTGCAGTCAGCCAGCACCTGAGCTGTGAGGCATTTGAACCAAAATGCGCCATGTTGGCCAACCAATCACAGAGCAGCTGAAAATATTGGCTGTCCAGTCTCTCTTTCTATAGGGTCTCTAAGTGTCTATAAAGTACTATACTGTATCTATAGGATGGCTCCACAGAAGCAGTTGCTTACCAGTGGTCGACAGATCTGCTTTGTTAGACAGATCAGGGTTAAGCAGCAATAACAATTACACTTTACTGTAATGGGAAACGTCAGATACTGTACCATCTGCTGAGATTGAGCTTTTTCTTATTTTCCTCAGAAGGTGGGAATAAATGCTTGTTGAAGAGATTTGTGTTCTTTGAAGGAATTTCCTCCACAGTCCTGATGACCTCCATTTCCCGGTTCATCAATACCCAGTTCTCTAATCCAGGCATGGACTGAAACAAAATGGCAAAGTTACCTCTTAATCATATATGGTATAAATACATATATTCCATATATATAAACACGCACATACACACATATATACTGTATACGTGTGTGTGTGTGTTCTTACCTACTTGTACCTTCACAGGAATGAGTCAAGCTCGTATGTCCTGTGTCTTAAACCATTTTTATCATACATATCCATAAATCTGTGAAAAGTTTTGGTACACACTATTTAATTCAGTAGTGAATTCCACTGATCAATTGCCCTATCTGGGAAACTAAATTTCCTTACGTCTTTATCGCATCTTTTTATGCAGTCTTTTGCAGTGTCCTCTTGCAGATGCTTCCCTATAGGTTATATATTCATTTATGTCTATTTTTTCCATCCCTGATATGCATTTATATAACTTAATCATGTCTCCTCTTTTCCTTCTCTCCAGTAGAGTTGGCAGATTCAGTTTTTCTAATCTTCTTTGTTGCTTAGATCCCTTAAGCTTGCTACCCATCTTGCAGCGGCTCTTTAAACTTTTCCACTCTAATCTGTGTTTTTTGAGATGAGGATTCCAGACTACTGATGCGTACTCCAGGGTTGGTCTGATGAATGTTGTTATTATTGTTTTCAGAAAGTCTTCATTTATGTATGTGAATGCTATTCTCATGTTTGCAAGCAGTGCATACATGTTTAATACCTTCTCACTGATCCGTGTGTGTGTGTGTGTGTGTGTGTGCAGATAGACAGATAAACTAGAAATGTTCATTGTCTATGCCAGATCCTCTAAAAGGTACAACTGGAATATTTACTTCATACAATTGCATGTCATAAAATTAGTTGGGATTAAGGGAGAGAGAGAAAGAGGGTGAGGAGCAGCTATTGTACCCACTCTCAGTTCTATTAAACACACACATGAAAGAGGGAGAGAAAGAGAGAGAAATGAATGGCCTGCTGTGGGATGCAAGAAGTCTACACACTGAAAAATGATTCCCAGTTGTTTGTGTTCATTTACTTGTCTTTCTAGCTGTATTATTTGTGTGACATGCAGACAACACATTCTTCATATATTTATATATCTGGAGACTCTAAACAATGATGTTCAAATGAGAAATTTAGTAATAGAGTAAAACAGCACAGTGTACATTGGAGGTGCGGCACGGGGCTGGCTGGCATAAGTTATAACAAGTGACACAAACCTCACGAACATTAGTGACTCGGAGACAGAGCCATTCACTGGTCGGGCCCTGGAAGTGTCCAGCAAAAATGAAAGAAAGTTACAGTTGGATTCATTTTAATTATCTGGCAAACATTCAGCTGATGTAATATCTGTCTGTTAATAACAGCTGCTCATCAAATCCTATGTAACCATGACAATGTAGCTATTCAACTGGGAATGACCCAGCTCTGTCAGGTACAAACAAACTAAAATTTAGTTTACCTTAAGTCCTGGAAGTTGTTGTGACACATCCATGAGGTGGACAGCTCCATCTGCCTCAAGCAAGAGGCGCTGGATGACGGCCTCATTCTCAAGGGGGTTTAAAGAGCATGTGGAGTACACAAGTCGTCCACCTACACTCAACAGCTCCAGCCCTCGCCGAGCTATTCTCAGCTGCAACCTGACACCAAGACAATAAAATGCATCATCATGTTGCCTCTCTTTTTAACAACCAAGGACTGGGTATGGATGGGCCTAAAAAGGAAGGAAAGAGAAAGCATCATAGATGGAACTACCAACTGCATGCCCAGTGAAATGGAAACAAAATCATTCAATCACCATGCAACCTGTGGAACCTTGCCTACCTCATAGGCTGACCTGATATTATTGAAAGTAAAGGAAATCACTATTATTAAATAATGTGACATCTGATGACTCAAAACACGATTAACCTCTTATTCATTTTCACTAGTACTGTACAAAAAAAGGAACCATACCCATGGAGATTTGGTCCATTTACAGGATTCCACTTTGCCCAAACATCAAAGTTTTTGCGAAGAGTACCATCACCAGAGCATGGGACATCACATAATATCCGGTCATACTTGATAGGACGTATACTGCCATCTGCCAAGAGAGAAGGAAGACAGATAGCAGAAATCTCATAAATTATACAATATTTCACTTAGTCATTTTCATCTTAAATGTCAGGACCAACTTGCCTGGGACCAGATTCCCACGCTCCTTATGGAGCGACACAGGATTGGATGATGGATGGATGGATGGCATCAGTTAAAAACATCCCTCACTCCTGGTAGTGATGAAGATGTACCAAACAGCTACACTACAAATCTATTTCCTTCTTTAAAAAAAAATATAAACCCCTTCACTATGAGTGATTTCTTCTAATTAATTTTGAAAAACAAATAAAAAGAAACAAGTAAAAATCTGACAGCTGGATATAAACACACACACACACACAGTTGGGATTAATGGAAATAATTTCTAAGTCCTTCAAGAAGAGGTCTTTCTTAGACTGAATAATATCATCTGCTAGTATCATCATCATTCAGACATCCTTTCCCACCACTGGGTGGAGTGAGGTAGGATCCAAAAAGCCAGAAAGACCCTGATAGTATAAATACTCTCTACAAAATACAAAAATAATCATGCCATTACTACAGTGTGGTAAGTGGGGGCATACACCATCCACTTACTTGATGTAGTGCTACATTCTGGTGTATGTATACTAAGTGACAAGCCAAACAGTTTCTTGCAGCCAAGGAAACCATTCAATATGCTGGATGGTAAACATATAACCAAATGGTCACTAGGTGGTTTAGTGGGATATGGTGTTGCAGCTAGATGTGGCCCATAAAGAATTACATCTGAAGGATGTTTGAGGTTTATTGCTCATATAATGTTGCTCAGGGAGAAGAAACTGGTCACTAAACTTACTTTAACATTTGGACTAAGTCTTGAGCCCCTACACTCCTGAGGAGTCAACAAAGGGTTGGATAACAGACAGATAAACATCATACAAACAAAGTTAATAATATACTGTAGCAATTGCATAAGGCTCACTAAAATATTCAGAGCAAACATTTACACATGGCAAAGTTAGCAGGTACGTCTTACAAATGGCAAACTTAGCAGATATACATGTTTCCTCCATGAATGCATGGGATAACTGGAAACTGGCAGCAACACATGGGAACCCAAATGAAAGTGTGTGGGAGCCAGCCTTCTCAAAACTAGGGTAAAATGTTTCAGTGTGGTGCAAAACATAATGAAGTACATATGTGGCACCTGAAATGCTGTCCTTTTTCACCACCACTGTAGATATATGACAACTGAAGTGGAAGAATTAAAACTCTACATAAGTACTGCCAATACATAAGGTGATGGGTGGTGGCAACCATCATCCACTCACTTCATACAGAGCTGCCTACTTCTTTGTTCTCCTTTCTCATTCTATCTCTGTGTCTGCCCTCTTCTCTTCCTACTTCTCCCTTTCCTTCCTACCACTTTTTATTACTACATATACTCTTCTTTCCACTTCAGGTGGCTCTACGCTGGATGACAGGCCTAATGGTTTCCTGTGACCCTGGAAACTATTTACAATGCTAGGTGATAACCACATAACCAAATTAGGGGGTGAAGCTGAGTCTACAATGATGCCCTTGTTAACTGCGTTGAGACACACATGTGGCACCCATCCAGGAACCAAACCTCTATGCTATTCCCTCAGCCTCACTGTGATGAGGCACTAACAGCCACAAGAGAACATAAGTTAACTGGGTGGGACACCCCTGTAAAGGCAGTTGCTTGCCTCTGGGTGATGGGTCTGCTTAGCCAGACAGATCGGGGTTGATCAACATGAACAAGCCAATAAACAGTCTGCTGACCTGTGTGAGTGTAATGTATGTTTGGCATGAAGGCTGCATCATGGTTGGTGATCATAATAGCAGGGCTCTGAAGACGTTTAGCCTGATGAGTAAGCATGTAGCATCGTTTATTGTCTGCATCATTGGCCACCACTAGGCCTGGGGGAGTGGCTGCCACCACTTCATTATTTGATCCATGCAGGAACTCAATCAGTTGGGCTGTCTTGCTCCCAGGGGCTGCACACATATCCAAAACCTGTAAATATACAATACTGTATTTGGAAAATAAGTGTATCAGAAGGCAAGGTATGGAAATTGATGAGGCTATGGAAATGACAGGAGACCAAGTTTGTTGGATGAATTATGTACATTACAAAGAAGTACATGACAAGTCAGAATAATTTTAGGCTTGTAAGGTGATGCCAAGATGCTGAGGGCTTGAATAATAAGTGAATGGGTGTCTGCCCCATTTCACTGGGCATGCTGTCGGCAGTTCTCCCTCCTTTGTAATTTCTCTTTCCTTCTATGCATAGTATTTCACCCAATCTTTAGGTGGTACCAAAGATGATGATGATGATTACAATAATGATGATGTATGGGTATTTTCCTGAGGTTGTACAAAGTGCAGTAATTCTTTATTGACTAAAGTGTACTAGCACAGAAGATAAAGGCAGATTTTTAAACTATATTATTCTGAGAAAAAAAGAAAAGAAATAATCACTGTCATTTCCTTTATTTCATTTTTCCCCCCCAAAGAACCTGCAGTTCAACCAAATGCTGAGACGATAACAGACCTTTTCCTACCATACCTGCAGCATAGCTATCTACTGTATATATATATACAGTAAAACCTCGATATAACAGACTTCAATAGACTGGAATTTGCTTTTATCGGACTTGAGGAGTTACCGGACTAAATTCCTACATACCAGAAAAAGCCCGATAAAGCCAGAAGCAGTCTGGACTGACTGACCATTTCAGCTACGTTCACCACAATAAGGTAAATATAAGACATTTTTATCAGTGTACAGTACAGTATTATTATACCATCTGATTAATGTAGTGAAGGTATAACACAGTACAGTACTGCAATGGTAGTGAAAACAGTTTAAAAACCACTGGTGAAATCTGGACTAATGTCTGATATATCGGAAAAAGTCCGGATTAACAGGGGAAAGTCCGGATGTCGCTTTTATCGGAATTTCGCATTTTTCGGAATAGTTTGAGCCCCAATTAGTTCGCTATAGTGAGGGTTTACTGTGTTGTGAAAAGCTAGGGATATCATTTAGAACTATACTCCATTCCACCAAGTCTGGCACCATCTCAGTGATGTCGTCAACACCTGTAGCACTGATGAAGGTCCTCAGTATTGGATATTCCTTTTTGTATTGCCTTTATATTGGTTCTCAAGGTAATAGAAGTTCACCTAGTGCAGTGGACTTACATCTACGCTACAGATGTTGATGACATCGCTGATAGTGCCAAACTTGGTGGAATGGAGTACAGTATAGTATTTCTATTTTATTTACAACACTTTCCTCATTATTTTAGGAACTAGACATACATGTATTTTGTTTTTGTTACTGTGAATATTTTTTCTTATTGCGAATGTACGTTTTAAACTGATTACTGCGTATGGACATGATTTTTATTTTTTATTTGCTGCAATTTTTGCTATAATTGCCATAGATTTCCTTAGTTCGATTATACTCTTTTTTCGTCTTGGTTCTAACATACATTAGAATCACAGGGAAGTATATAATCTACATGTAAGAGACAGCAAAACTGGTCTCAAATTAACCGGTTTTGTTCAACACCAAATATGCAACTCTCTTTCATTAGAGAGCTTCACTGTACTTGGCTGAGAGGTTATAAACATACAGGCATGCACTGTATGTACAGTATACAGTATACATCTAAGAGAAAGCATCATCAGCAAGTTCATATAAGCAAACAGTGAAAACAGACAGAGGCAACATAACAGTACAGAGAAATGAATGAAAAGGTGATGAGACCTGGTGAAAATCTTTTATTGTCACCCTGTAAAATAAAACTCTATATGAAGTCCCCCACAACTTAGAGTGTATTCCACACAAAAGCAAATAGTAACCCACATAATCAGTAAATGTGGGGAAAAAAAAAAAAAAGCAAGCAAAATCAACTTCCAAAAGCTGATTTAGGAAGAGGAATACTGTGATCTCTCAAAAAAGTTAACAGAAAGACACACTTAGCATATGAAAATGATAAATAAGCCATGTATTGCTAAAGGAGAGGGGATAGTTATATGGAAGTTTGTGGCAAGTAGATTGGTGGAAGAATTCAGTCTAGGCATTAAATATGCTTTTATGACTCAACCAAAAGTCAGTCATATTAAAGCCTTATTATACAAACATAACAGTGACTGCTAAGTAGGACAATTTGAGAAGCAGGAGTAATGTAATTTTCAGCATATGTGTGGAAAGTAATGGGTTTTAAAGTTCAGATGGTTACTGATAAAAAAAAGAATGGAACTAAGTAAAAGCGAAAGAACCCAGAGGAACAGAACAACTTAACTTTAGAAGATGAACAACACCCATATTAAACATAAGTTTCATACTCACAAAGAAAATCTGACATGAAGGCAAAGACATATAGAAACTGTATGAAGGTCCTTTGAAAATTGAAGATCTGTGCCAGATTTTGTGTGAGGCTTTGGATATTTTCAGCAAAAGCTTCACCTGCAGTCTTAGTATACAGTCCCAGAAATTGGACAAGAATAACAGATGACCACTGGAATAAATGATGGACCTATAATGATATTCAGAAATACATAATCTGTTTTTCCATATAGATGATGAGTGAATGAAAAAATACTATTAGATAGATGGATGGAAGAAAACAAAGAGCAAGAGAGACTAGTTAGTTTGAATACTGTACTTTGTGGTGTGGCTGCACATCAAGGAGCAAGGGAGGGATCATGCTAACAGCCTCCTGCCGTGAGATGTTACCCATCTCAGTCTCAGATATAAGAAACTGATGCAGCTGCCAGTATGCCTCACACCTTCGGATATTGCGTCGGGTCAGGTTCAGCTGCCATGCTAAACTGTCTGGATACCTGCCAGGGGAAGGTCATTTGTAATGCAAATCTAAACCTCAAAGTGGTTAAGTGTTATATCAGATGCAAACATGCAAAAACTTTTAAAAACAAAGACCAGCAGGAGGATGCACAATAAATACAATTATAGACCACCTTCACCAAGAAACAGGACTTAAAATCAAGGGCAACATAAACATGATAGGCACACTATAAACTGATTACATTCAGGCTACACCTCCCAATCCTGAAGTTATAGGCTTAAATGGGGGGGAGAAGGGAAGTAGTACACAAAAATGCTTTGAAAACCTCCTTCCACCATCACCCTTCACTACAGTATACTACACACACACACACATGGCAGCCACAGACATCCAAAAGCTGCAGCCAAACAGAATCCTTCACAAACCTCCAGACCCTCATCTCATGGCTGCTGTCCTTCTCTGACAAAAGTTCCTCCTGTCAGACTATTACACAATGTGGACATTACTATACTTCACTTCATAATCAACACAAAATGCATCTCATACATTTCACGTCCTCATTGTAATTCTCCTCTTAACAATACAAGACGCTCATTTCATGCGTCTTACTCTTATGACACAGACAAACCTTCAAAATATCCCACACTGAATGTGTCTGGAAGCAGCTAGCTGAAGTGACTGGTTTTCTGCAGTCCACCAGATTCACATCTAGTTGAGCCATAGGTCACAGCCACAACAACAATCTCATTACCATACATCCATCTTCCCACCAGGGCCGGATTAACCATGAGGCACTGGCCTCAAGCCCCCAGACTCTAAGGGTCCCCCAGATTCTAAGGGTATAAATAGTTAGCTATATATGCCATCAAATGGTCAATTAGTAAGCCGTATGGAAGGCAACACCCAAATATCAACATGGCGTCATGGAATAAATTAAGCTTTCAAGTCGTAGGTGGTGGCGACCATCATCCACTCACTTGATGTAGTGCTGCCTACTTCTTCCTTAGCCTTTATCATTCTTTTTCTGTGCCTGCCCTCCTCTCTTCCTATTTTTCCTATCTTTCCTGTCACTTCTTATTGCTTTTTTCTTTTACAGGTGGCTTTACACTGAGTGACAAGCCAAATGGTTTCCTGTAAGCCAAGAAACCATTTACAACGCTGGGTGGTAACCATATAACCAAACCATATGTGCTCCCTACGTGTCAACAAGTGGGTTGGTGGAGGGTTAGTGCCCCTCCCTGTAAAACAAATAACTCAAAGTCAAATGGCCACCCTTTACGGGATTATGGCGTCTGACAATAGATAGATAGAAGTTCTTACTCATTGGGTATATAACTTGTAAATATTAATACTGGTGGTGTCTGGCAACTCCTGATGATGGCGAGTTGGTAACTCTGTGCTATAGCTGAACTGGACTCCATTGTGATGTATGGTGCCGGATTTTAGTATTGGAGGGCCATTTCAAGTAAACAAAGATGTATATAACTTGAATTCACTTCAGTATAACAATAGTAACAAGCAATTTTTTTATTTTTTGTTCTTGTTACTTACTGTACATATACATTTAGGGGTGGGGGCCTCCAAGCTGATCCATGCCTCAGGCCCCTATTAAGCTTTATCCGGCCCTGCTTCCCACCCATCCAGAAAAAGACTTCATATTCTTCCTATCCTGCACTGATCTTCCATTGCCACAACGTACATCCTCCTTTCAAATGGGGAGGGAGTCTGTACAATTGGACAGCTCCACCCACTATTGTAAAAGGTGACAAAAAATGAAAAACTTCCCCCAAACAGAATGCATCAACACACCTCTCCCCAACCAATATTATATTTCACAAGCATAAAGAATATTCTATCCCAAATCTCCAGCAAAACAGTATGATTCACAAAACTCTACCGATCATTCATCCCACAGAAACTGTCCTTCCCAGAGAAATACAAATTCACCTTGCCAGGTTAAAGTGTGGCCATCATACTCCTCCACCCTGGTTAAAAAAAAAAAAAAAAAAAAAACTATACTCTCACTGTAATGCACTCACAATACACTCAGATTACTCACCTCACTCTCACAACACTAGACAAACTTTAAATTTGGCCTTAACATAAGATCTTTGAAAGTACTCAGCTGAGTGGCCAGCTTCCTGCAATCCACCAGGTTCATGTCAAGAGAAGCTTCAGGGAACAAGAACAACTCATCTTTCCAAATTCATCCACCCTACCTTATTCTTTATCACTTCTTGTCACTTTACAATAAAATTCCCTCCAGTCTCTCTAGTACTGTACCTCACTACTGTATTTCCAATGCTTAAACAATCCAAATGTAATTCTCTTTTTAATCACAACTCCTTTTCATCCTTTCACATGGCTACATTGTACTTCTCATTATCAAAGGAACTTTTTTTTTTTTTCAATAGTTTCAACTATAGATGGATATTTTCAGTTGGGAATTATTTAGTATATATTTCCAAGACAGGAAAAAAAAACTTGTTCTGCCTTTTCTGCTAGGTGTCACTGGCAGTCTCTCAGTTTTAATACATATATAAATATTCTTGGTGCCTGTAGCTCCTTCTGGGGAAAATAAAGTATTTAAGTAAATACTGTATACACATGGGGAGTGCTAGCCAGTCTCCTTTGTTTGTGTTATGTATGTAGCTAGTTGCCTGCGTTTGACTCAATTTTCTCCATCTATGCATCTCACCCACTCTTTTAACAGATAACATTATTCTTAGTGCCTGTAGCTGAATGAGCATTTAATGCCAATGAGAAGGTCTATGGTGGAATGGTTCGTATATATTTTTATCATTAATATCATGTTAAGATGAGTGGTTGAGTAAGAATTATACAAAGAATGAGCAGCATATAAATGGTGTCCATTGGAAAATTGGTATTGGCAAGTTTTGCAGCGCAATGGAATCGTAAAAAGGTAACCCTCGTCAATAACGAGGGAAACCTGTACGGTGATCCCTTGGTTACCAAGCACTTGTCACAGCAATTTTTGTTGTCAATGCAAAGTGAAAATCTGCACTCCTGCCATTATTGTGCATCTTTTGGATAAAAAAACAATGTCACTGTGCACTTGATCTGATTTCTGCTGACAATGATAATGCAACACCTGGGATTTCTGAAGGCTTTGAGGGATTCAAAGGTGAAGCCCTATTTGAGGAGGAGGAGGAGGAGGAGGAGGAGGAGTTGCTTCCTTGGCAGTCTGGCTGAACATCCCCGAGTCCCTAAGGAAGGCCACGGCCAAGACTGGGCTTTCCTACAGAGCTCTCAAGGAGTGTTTGTTGCGTTGTTGGCACAGGCAATTATGTGTAATGCGGTCTTCCATAATGTGCTTAATAGTATGGGGTACTGTGTTGCATCCTGGAAAGGCATCAGCAATGGAGTAATCCAGCCTCTTCTGATAACTTCAGAGGGCTGGATGATGCCCACATCTCAGCCTACTCAGGTGGACCTTGTCCTCATGAGGGAGATAGGATTAAGAAGGGTGGATATCAGGAGGCCATGCATGCACCTGTGTGTTGTCTTTGAGCGACTGAATGGAGCAGTGAGTGATCTGAGCATGGATATGCTTCTGGAAGCTGGGCTGATGTGCATGAGGGGTGAGAGATGACAGTATTTGTGTATGAAAACGTGTGCTGGGCGTTGTTTCGATATTCCTTGGTGTGTGCGGATGTGCTGCCATGTAGTGTAGTGGACGGTGTGGGTTTGTGGAGACTGTGGCAAGAATTTGTGTGCCTCTCATGTCTAAATGATCCTTGATTTTGAGGACTTTGGTTTCTTGGTGTAGGTGTTCTGTAGGTGTAGTAGCTGTGCAGCCAGTGATTATTTTTAGGGCCTTGTTCTGTATGGTTTGTAGGGTGTTGTAGTGTGTTTTAGTAAGGTTAGAAGCCCAAGCAGGGTTTGTATAATTCATCACTGAATGTATATACTGTCTGTATACTGTGGTAGTGGTTTCTTTGTTGTGTTCGAATGTTGTATGGGCAAGTTACCTTAGAGTGTTGAGTTCTGGTGTTAATTTATTTTTAATGTTTGTGATGTGTTGTTTAAAGGACACTAATGTATTGTATGTCACTTCAGGGATTTTGTGTGTGTGTGTGTGTGTGTGTGTCAGGGAGGTGTTGTTCATGGTGAGGTGTCGAATGTGACTATGTTCTGATGTCCAGTTTGTGAGAAGGGTCACTGTAGATTTGGATGGGGCTATTTTGAGTCTCTTTGTGGTGAACCATTCATGTAGTGTGTTGAGGTAATGTTGAAAGATGTGTGCAAATGTGTTTGCATTTTGGTGTGTACATGTTAGTGTTATGTCGTCTGAATCAGAAGCGATGTGTATTTGTGGTGTGTGGGGTGTGGGTATGTGGGGTGGGTATTTAAGGAGTTAATCTTTGTGGTCAAGATCACTATCTCTCAACTCCTTTGTCTTATAACTCCTTGCATCAAGCCCTATGGTATGCATTTCTTTCTTATTATGCCTTCTTCCTCACTTCCTATTAACCTAACCATGCCTGTGTGTGTTTCTGATACTTACCATAACAGTAGGCATGTATTTATTGGATATAAGTTGTTGTAAATGGGAAACTTTGGGTTTACAAGTGTGATGCTGGGTACCATCCATCCATCATCCAATCCAATTAGGATAAATCCCACTGGTTATGTGCTTTTGTTATCACACAGTTTTAGTATCACACAATAGGCTCAGTACCAATTATGTGCGATAACCATGGGATCACTGCACTGCACTGGGCTTATTTTCTTTTCAGATTTAGCACATTTGGCACATTTCAATTCTCATTCCAACTACTATCCATTTCAGACCCTATGAGGCATCGTTTTTCGCAAATATGTTCTAAACAAACAGTTGGATCAATATGACATTTTGGCACAGCTTGTTTGACACCGTCCCCTAATTAATGGCACTACAGTGCATTGCCAAGTGGGAGTTTACTCTTGGCTTTGAAGGCGAAGCTGGCAAAAGCCGAGTAGACATTCGGACAGGGGAAGATTTTACGTGATGTAGTTGTGACGTGTATCACTCCACCACCTCTCCCTCCACTCCTGTCATCCCCTCCCTCCCTCCTCGCCTTTCTCCTACCCCGTATCCCCGCCTTCCCCCAGTCCGAATGTCTACTCGGCTCTTGCCAGCTTCGCCTTCAAAGCCAAGAGTAAACTCTTTAATGAAACACTCTTGGCAATGCATTGTAGTGCCATAAATTAGGGGACTGTCAAACAAGCTGTGACAAAATGTCATATGGATCCAACTGTTTGTTTTGAAAATATTTGCGAAAAACGATGCCTCATAGGCTCTGAAATGGATAGTAGTTCTCTTTATACTGTACTGTTCAAAATTGAACAACTTTGTTCACTGTCATGATCATCATCTTAACTTTTTCTTTTCTCCCACTTATGGATAGAGTGAAGTATAGTCCAGAAAATGAGGAAAGAGAGAGAACAACAGAGGAAGCACTATCAACAGCATGCCCAGTGAAATGGACAACACCCATTCAAACAGCATTAAATCTCTCAGTTACCTGACCAATGTAACTTTGCTTACCATACCACCTAAATGTTTTTCTCACCTGTAACTCATATTTTCATTTCAACCTCTGCTTCTCTAGAGTAATCTTAAAACTCCATCATTTTGTACGTTTCTCTGCCTCCATTTTCTTAGCATCAAAATGATTGACATTACTACAATGAGACAGTGCTATGATTCTGTTTTTAACTGTTGCACTATGCAATTTTCAAAAATCCATACTCTGCCTGGTCCAAAATAATTCAGGCTTATAAAGTTTAATGTACATTTTGTAATTCTACCTGACATTCTTTTTGTTTTATACTGTAAGCTGAGCTGTATTTTTACCATGGGAGACAATATGGCTTCAGTGGCTTGGCAGTGTCTTCCCCTGCTTCTAGCTCTCCTTCAGTGAGCTCTGGGGGAACCAGCTGGGACAGGGGTTCAAAGAATTGTTTCTTCAGAACTCCCAGCAGGGCACGCGCCATGTGCTTGCTTCCAGTGAGGCGAAAGGCAGCTGGCAAGTTCTCTTTCATGCAAGAAAGAAATGTATCCCATTCACCTTCAGGTACAATTTTCTGGGCCTGAAAAGCAAACCATAGCATACAATTAGTACTGTAATTATTCTAAGAACAATAACTCAAGTTAATCTGAACAGAATAGCACATAGCTATATTGGAAAAAAAGGTGTGTATTATATATAATACACTACACACTACTACATACATAGTTACATTTTCATATCCTGAAGCAAAAGCAGCACAGTGCTGTGATATACAGTATCATAACCAGTGAAATTGTAGCTGATGTACAAAACTATAACAGCCACTGGAAATGACTGCATCTCAGCTAGCCCTTTTGTTATGGGGCAAACAACTCCTACCTTACTTCCTCAAAATCTTGTTAGTTCAACTTAATTTTGTGACATTTTATCCCTATGCATTATTACTTATGATCTTTTAAGTTGGTGGAACTAAAGAGAACATGTGCATGTGTGCATGTGCATGCACACACACATACACACATGCATGAATACATCCAGGCACACACACACATACACACACATACACACACACACACATACACACACACAAACATACACACACACACACACACACACACACACACACACACACACACACACACACACACACACACACTTATATTTATTTACTTTAACGACTTCATCACCATCGTCATGTGCGACACTCTGCTCTTCCTTGTATCTCCTCAACAGAGGGAGGCCATGACAGAATAACCCCTGGCAACTTTTTTCATCCAAGCTCTTCTCACTTACTCTGATACTCACCTTCCTCTTCCTCTTTATTTTCTCTTATCAATGTGTTGCTGTATTCTTGACTTTTATAAGAATCTCTTCCTACAGTACTTTTCATCTGAGTTTTCAAGAATATCCTATGCCAGGGCTATTCAACTACTCTAGAAGTACCGCTGCATTATGAAACTCAGACTAGCAAAATGGCTATACATCATTTTTCCTGTACACCCCATCCTCATTATAATGATGAGATGTGTTTGGAAAAATCCATCATTGAACCGGGGTACTGTTAAACGGGGACATTATAACATAACAAGTATAAGGATGCGTTGCAGAGCCTTGGGATCACACCCAAAACAAGTCCAAAACCCACCCACATGAGTCAAAAAACAAGATTCCAGCTCACTCAATCCCCCAAACAGCTTTAAAACAAGCTACACTAAGCCTGAAAGCAGTGTATAACTCACCTAAACCCAAAAATAAAATCCGAAAATCATCAAAAATAAGTCAGGAAAAAAATCAAACTTTGTAAACTGCGCCCAAAAATGACAGTGTTCACCTCACTTATGACTAAAACCGATTAGTCTAGGTCTAAAAACAGTTTATAAATCAACCAAAACACAAAATTTAGGTTTAAAATATCATCAAAATCAGTTAAAAAGGAAACCATCTGATAAAAACCCAATGGATAACCAGAGACTGGCCATCGATAGGAGTGGAAGGGTGTTAATTTTTTTACATTGCTATGGCAGGGTATCGTATAGCAACTGATTGTATAGTGGGGTATGGGTGTATTTTTTCCCTCTATCTAAACACTTACATACAAAAAGAAATAAGGATTTCATATACTATTTGTGTTTACATTTTCTGCCAAATACATAAATACAAAGAAAAACGCAAAACTGTTTTATGCTTGTTTACTGTATTTGCCGATGTATATGATGACTCTTAAACCACATAAAAAAAATGTCCAAAATTGGGGGCTGTCCTAAACACCAGGTATAAAATCCTAACCTCTACATCCTGTGGTTATGGTATCTATAGGCATGATGGGGAACATCACCAAACACTCACCCTGACCCTTGTTTTGCTGAATATAGTACATATACTTTCAAAAACCGTTAAAGTTACTAACATACTCATCAAAAACAACTTGTTTTCTATATGAAGACAAATTATTATAAAACTATCTCCATCGATACAGCCATGAGGACATAAGAAAGGTGAGTAACCTGCTGAGCCCACTCCACGACCGTTGGCATGTATCTCAGTCTGAAAGTATCTGGTCGGGTAGTGGGATGTTTGCCACCGAGCGCAGGGTTACCAGATTTGAAGCAGCGCTCACTGATAAACAACAGTGACACTGCTGTTACTCCTGGTGGTTTACTATCAGTCCTACAACCACTTGATGTCTGTCTGAATGAACCCTTTGAAGACTGCACTGTGAACAATGGAATGAGTGGATGACCAGTGGTAAAAAGTCGCATACAAAAGGTGGGAATGTGTGTGCTCCAGGTCTGGATGTGCTGTGTCATTTTATGATCAAGGCATGAAATGATATTTCTAAGGAAACAGTCATCAATTCTTTCAAGAAATGTGGAATATCCAATTCAGTGGATGGCATGGAAGATCACATTTTGTGGGCAGATAAGAAAGAGGAAGCCGACGCCGAAGCTACACCTTTGAATTCAAAGTCTGATCCTTATGACGATGAACTACAGACTTTAACCCAGGATGATGATGACGAACTGATGATGTCAGATGTGGACGATACTGATTTTGAAGGTTTTTAATCACTGACAGTTGATGTGATGACTTTAATAAAAAAAATGAGTTTCTTTTAACATACTGTATAAAATTGAGGGTAACATGATCTTAAGTTTTTAATACAGTACGAGTTAATATTGAAATAATAATGTATAACCCATTTACATATCGGAGGTGGCGCATGCAGCGTAGATAGCCAGCAAAACCCACACAAGAAGCTAGTTTTAAGGTAAAACCTAACCAAAGGCTGTGCTGCTTGGCATGATGTTAATAGTATCACTTCACTGGTCAGTGGGAAGAGTGATAAAGGACTGGGGTTACTTGGGTAGCAGGCTCCCAGTGTCTCAAGAGTTGGGGCTCATCTTATGCACAGAGTTTACCTCTAAACCCACATTTTGCATGGAAATACTGGGGGCAGTCTTATACACAGGTCGGCCTTATACACTGGCAAATACAGTATTTGTTTCATCCTTCTGAGTAGGTCAAATTGCCAAACAAAATGACTCAAGGGCCAGACTTGGCCTGCAGGCCGTCAGTTGAATAGCCCTGTCCTATGCAGTCTCTCCACTCTGCACATTTCAGATGGAATGAATCCTAAATATTCAGACATTCTGAAATACTCCCCAACATTTGAATCTTAAGAAAGATCCCCATAAACTGTACTGCCACTCTCTTGCCAGCATAGTGCTGAGTTGTATCAGTTTGGCAGCAGCCTGCCCAACTGATATGATACCTTGCTGGATAACTGAGTACATATTCCTAAATCTCCTGACTGAACTCCAGATGTTTTGTTGTGGGGCCACTTTAAGGAAAATATATTTAAAACAAACCTCCACAACTTTAAAATAAGAAAACAATATTAACAAGACTTGCATGTCCAGATGATAATATACACCAAATATTTATCAGCAGGGAACACGGGGTTCAAGACTGATTAAATGTTGAAGGGGACCACTTTCAATCTTTAATGTAACTGTGCACTGACTGGCAGGAAGCAAAGAAAATAAGTACTTAAGTCACTTGAATGTGTTCATTAGTTAACCCTTTTAATCTGAATGACAGTCTGGCTATAGATAAATAGATAGATAGATAGACAGACAGACTGATAGACAGACAGACAGATAGATAGATAAACAGATAGACAGACAGACATCTTGAACTTTACTCTTTGCATCACAACACAATTTTATTCATATATACAGGGAGAGCCTTTGAGGCAGAGGGGATAGATATAGATTTTACTACCACTTTCATTACAAAAAGGATTCCTCTATGATGCATAAAAAAACTAGCTGTAGGAAGAACATAGTAAAGAAAGAAAAGAAGAAAAAAACACTGAAGGGGATAATAAAAAATTCTGACAACACGGGATTTCATTTTTTTTTTCCTTTTAATGCCTGTATGTCTGATTCTGGGCACAGACTTAATGGTCCACTTTCTAACAACCAGCAGCCCTCCTACAAGCTGCACTCCTTGCCACCGCTTCAGCACTAAAACCCACAATCTATATTATAATGATATGATTTCTGTCTTTTTTGGTCAGTTGTGTTATCGTAAAATGACAAAAATGGTGCAACGCAACGCAATTTTTGTTAAAGCAAGGTACCATTAAAATCCTTTAACTTGAAGAATAAGGCAATATCCAGTCCAATCAGGCCACCAGTTCCCAAGATGACTCATTTCTCGCCTTTTGGCATTAAGCGGAGGCTCCTGAAGGCGGCTTTTAAACAAATTCATATTAAATAATTATTATATATGCACTACAGCTGTCTCATTTGGAACCTGTGTAATGGTACAGTATTATCAGGGGTATTTTCATGACATGTCAGTGGGTCTTATGGAAGAGCTGTAAAGTCTATTTTAATGAAATTCACATAACCAAACTGTTCCTGCCCTAACCTTGGATCAAATTCATATCAATTTAAATAGCAGCCAACAGCTCTAAACACTTGAACAGCATCTCCCACTCAGAGCTAGGGACTTTAACCTATAACATCCCAGGCATTTGCAATTTTATACCCACCCAATCCTGGACCAAAAACAGAAAATTTTTTTATTGCAAAGAACAATCCAAAAAGACATATAAATCAAGGAAAAGCAAAAAAAAAAAAAAAAAAAAAAAAAAAGGGCTCCTTATAGGAGAAATAAGAGCCGGATGGCTGTCCGTTGTGTTTTTAGCCCAGTTTCTCAAGCGGCGAGTGACATTTTCACATCCAGCTGGGCGGGATGAGAAAGAATGGGGGATTCCCCGCTCTCAATATCCTCCTCCACTGGCTCATATTCCTCTCCAGAAGAGTCATACATGTCTTCCTCTTCTGAAGAATCACTAAATGAAAGGACAGAAGGGTCCATGTGAATATTTCAACAGCCTCCTCCAGCCCAATGAGACGGAAAAATGGCGTGATTTTCATGACATTCTGATGCTATGACGGACAGTGGCACACTTAAGTTACCCACCCACGCAGAATCAAACTCATTGATACAAATGCTTGTGCACAGTGATGCCATATGTTAAGCTACTCCTTAGCAAAAAAATTAGCTAGATTGAAGCAGTTTGTGACATGCTACAGCATTCGAACTTAGCTGTCGGAACATCATTTCGGTAGGATTAATTGAGATATTTTGTACCATCGACACCATGCCGACGGAAGGAGTGTACAGGTTAACGTAGCTGAATAAAAGTTTTGGGTAGTAACAATAAATTAATAGAGCAAGAAAGGATCTGCCTGGGATACAATTACAGTTGTTTATTAGTTTTGTTTATGAGTTGTACACTGGCAAAGTATGCTATTCTCTGCCATACATTCCCCACTTGAAAGCGGTCAAGTGAACAATCCCGTTATCATACTGCCAGCTGGATAAGAAACGTCAATCATGTTCACTTATGGCAATCAAGGCAGCTTCAAGTTCAAAGAAACTACTGTATGAATTTATGTGGGTAACCACCAGTAACTGGAAAAAACAGTATGCAGTGGTGGGAAAACATTTTGGTTATACTGTATGGTAATTACATGTATTTTTAAGCTATATATGTAACTACATAATTTATGTACCACTAGCAAAAATGTGCAAATTAAGGTACAGTAAAATATTTCCCAAAATTCACATAAGTGAACGAAGTCAGTGGGGGTGTGAAAGATAAAAATGGTAGATTACAAGTGGAGAAGGGAGAAAAAGTAAACAGATGGAGAGAACACTTTAATGAACTGTTGAACATAGAGGATGAAAGTAATGCAAATATAAGTGGCTGGGGAATGGCAGGGAGAAGGAGGGTTGTGAGAAGAGAGGAAGAAATCACCAGGATGGAAGTGGTGGAAGCAATGAAGAAAGTTAAAATGGGGAAAGCCCCAGGAATTGATGGAGTGTGTGGTGAAATGCTGAAGCATGGGGGAAAGATAGTAATGGAATGGATGTGGAAGGTGTGCAGATTGGCTTGGGAGGAGGGTAGAGTCCCAGAGGACTGGAAGTCAGGTATAATTATTCCTCTGTACAAAGGAAAAGGGGAAAAAGCAGTGTGTGGTAATAAGTATATGGTAGGATACTTATTGACAGAGTTAGGGAAATTACTGAGGAATTAGTTGGAGAAGAACAAGGAGGTTTTAGGAAGGGAAGAGGTTGTGTAGACCAGATATTCATTCTTAGATCTTTAGTGGAAAAGTTTCTAGAGAAGGGCAAGATGTTGTATGCAGCCTTCATGGATCTGGAGAAAGCATATGACAGGGTGGATAGACAAGGTTTGTGGAAGGTATTAAGAATATATGGAGTGGATGGGAAGTTGTTGAAGGCAGTGAAGAGTATGTATGAGGGTGCTAAGGTTGCAGTGTGTGTGGATGGCAAACTGAGTGAATCTTTCCATTTGAAGGTTGGATTGAAACAAGGATGTGTCATGTCTCCATGGTTGTTCAATCTGTATATGGATGGGGTTATAAAAGAGATACAAGGTCGGGCAGTGGATGTTGGAGCGGCCCTAGTGAGAGAGGGCAGTGTTTGGAAACTCCCTGTACTGTTGTTTGCAGATGATACTGTGTCGTTGAGTGAAGACGAAGGGGAGCTGCAAGGCTTGGTAGATGAGTTTGGGAGAGTGTGTAAGAAATGGAATCTAAAGGTGAATGTAGGGAAGAGTAAAGTGATGGTCTTCGAGAGAAGTGAAGCCAGTGAATGTACAGTGAGATTGGATGGGGAGGATATGGAGAATGAGTGCATTTAAGTACCTGGGTAGCGTGATGAGTATGGATGGAAGTCTGGAGGGTGAAGTGCTTGAAAGGGTGCAGCAGGGAAGGAAGGTTGCTGGTTCATTGAAAGCAGTGATAAGAAACAGGGAAGTGAGCATGGAAGTGAAAAAGTTGTTACATGACAGTATTGTGATACCAACTCTTACATATGGAAGTGAAGCTTGAACCCTGTTGGAAGGACAGAAGTCAAGAGTGAGAGCAGTAGAAATGAGTTATTTGAGAGGAGCATGTGGAGTCACATGGAGAGACAGACTAACAAATGAGGAAGTGAAGGAGCATTGTGGTGTGGATGTGGATGTGATAGGAAGTGTTAGGAGAAACATGTTAAGATGGTTTGGGCATGTGGAGAGTGAAAGACTGATGAGGAGAGTGTATGTGAGTGAGGTGGAGGGGGGGAGAGGGAGGGGAAGGCCGAGGATGAGATGGAGGGATGGAGTGGAGAGGTACATGAGAGAGAGGGGTGTGAGTTGGGAGCGGGGTGGTGAAATGGCGGGGGACAGAGCGACATGGAGACGATTTGTTTGTGGCCACCCCGTGCGGGATTGAGGCATCTGGCAATAGATAGATAGTTTACATGCTGACAAGCCTAAGAGGACAGTTTAAACCTAACTAACCATGAAAGCAATATTCACTGTTGCTAACTTTGGCTTCAGAGCCACCACATAAAAGAATCCCTGAGAAGAGGCAATCCCTCTGAGCTCTAGCTCCCTAGCCTCTTAACCATCACAAAGGTAAGCAAGTAAGCAGTGTAAGTTACTGATAACCCAGTTGGTTGTTGCTATTCTTGTTGTTGATCAACTCCAGTCTGTCTGGCTGAGCAGACCCAACAACTACTGGTAAGCGATGGCAAGGTCAGCTTGTGCATTGAACTAATATTCCTTTTGCGGTCAACAACATCTCACTGCAGGCGTGGGGAAAAGTGTTAAAGTTTGGTTCCTGGATGGATGCCACATTTGTGTCCCCACACAGCTACCAGGGATACCATAATAGGCTTCACTCCACCCTATTTTTTGGTTATGGTATATGGTTACCACCCAGCATTGTAAATGGTTTCCAGTAACCAGGACACAATTAGGCTTGTCATTCAGTGTAGTGCCACCTGAAGTGGAAAGAAGAGTATTGTACTAGTACCAATAATAAAAAGTGACAGGAAGGAAAGGGAGAAGTGAGAAAAGAGGGCAGACAAAGAAATGGAATGATAAAGGTGAAGGAAAAAGTTGGCAGCACTGGTACTGTACATCTAGCGAGTTGATGATAGCACTCCCACCCACCACCATGACCCCGTGTGTAAAAATTCTTCCTCTTAAACATAAGATCATCAGTAAGTCCTTCATGGTCGAGAAGTGGATCCATGCTGATATCACATTTTTACTCAGAATTAGCTTAAGATCTCCATCCTGAAGTTAGTAACTGTGCTTAAATTTCTCAGATAAACTGTATCTGATATATACTTACAGTACAAGGACATTAACAGTATGTTACAAACCTTGGACTGACATATTTGTTCAATTTTCTGTGGAGTCTGTATTACAATTGTAATATTGTTACTGTTGTACTGTATTTATTTCAGCGACCCAAGAAGGAGAGACCCACAACCAATTATGAAGAACTGGTGCGAGAAAATAAGGATTTTGAGACATTTTACAAGGTACAGTAATTAATTTGCTGTAGTACTGGGGAGTCTGCTTTATTTTTCAGTTACTGTATGATTGTGAGCCATAGTTTTTGTTGACCAGTGACCCCCAACTGTATAGTTACTCAGTGCTTACTTTGAACGACCCTTGTGCACCTTTTAACTGTTAGAAAATAATACTGTACAGTAAATCCTCAGTATAACGGCCTTCAATAGATGAGAATTCGTTTTTATCGGAATTGAAGAGCTGCCGGACTAAATTCTTATACTGTATATCAGAAAAAGTCCAATATTGCCAGAAGCACTCCGGACTGCCTAACCACTTAGGCTGTGTTCACCACAATAAGGTAAATAAATGACATGTTTATTTATCAGTGTACATTACAGTATTATTATAAATATTCTACCATTTGATTATTGTAGTGAATGTATAGTACAGTACAGTACTACACAAATTGTCGGTGCGATCTGGACTAATGTCTGATATATGGGAAAAAGTCCGGGTTAGCAGGGGGAAGTCCAGATGTTGCTTTTGTCAGAATTTCACTTTTTTTTGGAATGGCTTGGGCCCCTGTTAGTCTGTTATAGTGAGGTTTTACTGTATTTCTTTGCTCAGCAAGGCAGCACAAATAATGGTTTTGAAAACACATTTAGCATGTTCTTTTGAGTACAGTACTGATATAATATTTGACTCTGTTGTATTTCATTCTAGAACATCATGAATTGGTTATGGAGAGTGATTCATGGCCGTCTGGGGGTTGTTAGGTCTTCCCCCCAAATTTTGTTGTTGGATGTCCTTAGGTTTTGTCTTCCATGGCTGAACTAAAGTTTTTCCAAAGATGCATTGTTTTTATTTTAGTTCATGTATCTATCTTTCTATTGCCAGACGCCTTAATCCCGCATGGGGTGGTCATAAACAAATCGCCTCCATGTCACTCTGTCCTCTGCCATTTCCCTACCACGCTCCCAACTCACACCCCCCTCTCTTATATACCTTTCCACTCCATCCCTCCATCTCATCCTCGGCCTCCCCCTCCCTCTCGCCCCCTCCACCTCACTCACATACACTCTCCTCATCAGTCTTTCACTCTCCATTCTCTCCACACGCCCAAACCACCTTAACGTGTTTCTCCTAACGCTTCCCATCATGTCCTCAACCACACCACAACGCTCCTTCACTTCCTCATTTGTTAGTCTGTCTCTCCATGTGACTCCACATGCTTCTCTCAAATAACTCATTTCCACTGCTCTCACTCTTGACTTCTGTCCTTCCAACAGAGTCCAAGCTTCACTTCTATATGTCAGAGTTGGTATCACAATACTGTCATGTAACAACTTTTTCACTTCCATGCTCACCTCCCTGTTTCTTATCACTACTTTCAACGAACCAGCAACCTTCCTTCCCTTCTGCACCCTTTCGAGCACTACACCCTCCAGACTTCCATCCTTACTCATCACGCTGCCCAAGTACTTAAATTCACTCACATTCTCCATATCCTTCCCATCCAATCTCACTGTACATTCACTGGCTTCACTTCTCTCGAAGACCATCACTTTACTCTTCCCTACATTCACCTTTAGATTCCATTTCTTACACACTCTCCCAAACTCATCTACCAAGCCTTGCAGCTCCCCTTTGTCTTCACTCAACAACACAGTATCATCTGCAAACAACAGTACAGGGAGTATCCAAACACTGCCCTCTCTCACTAGGGCCACTCCAACATCCACTGCACGACCTTGTATCTCTTTTATAACCCCATCCATGTACAGATTGAACAACCATGGAGACATGACACATCCTTGTTTCAATCCAACCTTCAAATGGAAAGATTCACTCAGTTTGCCATCCACATGCACTGCAGCCTTAGCACCCTCATACATACTCTTCACTGCCTTCAACAACTTCCCATCCACTCCATATATTCTTACTACTTTCCACAATCCTTGACTATCCACCCTGTCCTATGCTTTCTCCAAATCCATGAAGGCTGCATACAACTTCTTTCCCTTCTCTAGAAACTTTTCCACTAAAGATCTAAGAATGAATATCTGGTCTACACAACCTCTTCCCTTCCTAAAACCTCCCTGTTCTCCAACTAATTCCTGTTATTTCCCTAACTCTCAATACGTATCCTATCATATACTTTTCCTATTAAACTAAGAAGGCAAATGCATGTAAACTGATTTTAAAATTTGCTAATAACTTCAAAAAAATCACGATTTTCATAACATATAAAACATTACACTTATAATCAAATAATATTATACAAAATATACATGAGTGGTTTCACTCATACGTAGGTTTTCAATCTTTAGTTGACCACAGCATGGTTGAAATACCACATAATGAAACAAGTTTCCCTCTCACCTCAACAGCGCTTTTGTGGGGCTTCTTTCCTTTCCGTCCCATTTCTTCAATAAGAAAATAATGCAGCCAACTAGTCTTACAAAAGAAAACAAGAAGAGACGTTCCTCGTGCACACCAAAAGCATCAAAACTTATACCAAGGATGAAAATTGTGTTCTCACTGGCAGTTGTAAATATAAAAATTTCGCCCGAAAATTGGCTAATTTGATAGAAAGAAGAGTAATACGTAATGAATCCAAAATTTCATTTCCTAAACATTATAATGCAAGATAAAACTTATTCTGATACAGTACATAACAACAAAAACAAGCCGGTGGGAACTCTCTCCCGCCATACTCAAACTAACCCAAAGAGCCAAAAGAGAAAATAAACCACAGTGAGTACTCACCTGGTTTACTCACCTGGTTGGCTACCCCATTACAATTTAACAGTATGGCTCGGTAGGAATCTACTTTTTAAGAAGCAGGGCAGCCCATACCTGCTGGCACGGCAGCCCCATTTCCTATACACATCATCATCTGAATATACTATTGAGTAGGGGCTGAGTTTTGTGCCATATGCAGGGTTGCTAAACTACTTGAAGGACCTCGAATTATGAATCGTAGTTATTCAATATAATCAAACAAGATGTGACCTAGTTGTGAGTGGAGGGACTTTTTAAATGAAGTAACTGAGTCGGCGCTAACAGTATTATCAGAAGTCTATACATCTGATACTGAAGAACCTGCGTCTACACTCGGATGAAATGCGGGGCTTGGCCACCCTGAATCTATGACCCCTGGTGTGAGTTAATGAAGGAAGAGAAAAAAGTTTGGGCGGTGTGACTGGGGATTGGGGATGAAAGATTTTCCAGTATTTAATAAGGTCAGCTCTGATCAGTCTCCCTTTTACACAATACAGGACCAGGTTTTTCAGACGGTCAGCATAACTGAATTCGGACAGGCCACTGATTTGCTTGGTCCATCTGCGCTGTACAGACTCCAGGAGCTTAAGATCTCCGTAGTAGCCTGTATTCCATACAGTGGAGCCAAACTCCAGGATAGGTCTGATGTGGGATTTGAACAAAGTCAACATAAAAGCTCGGTCACGACAGAGGGTGGACTTCAACAAATTATTTGCCAGGCCTGCTGTTTTTTTTTACGGTATTTCTTATGTGAGAGTGGAATTTCAGTGAGCTGTCAACCAAGATACCTAAGTCTTTGTGTGTATGCTTCCTGTTAAGGAACTCCTGCATTGGAGATGGCCATGGTAGGCCTACAGTTGATGCTTTATATGGACTGGAAGATAAACCAGCTGCCAAAACCAGTTAAATACTTCCCAACAGCTGTCGAGGCCAAATGGGAAAAAGAAAAATATAATGTGTTATAAGATTTTCAACAATATGAGTCTCAGCTTGGATTTTGACCCTTCTCAAATATCATGCTGTACCCAGTAGGATACCGTTAATTGTTGATAATATTTCTACTATGCTACTTGATTTCTTGGCTCTGTGGCTGATTTTTCCTGCCTAACAGTGACAACGTACGTTAAGCTAAGAATGAGATGTTGCTACAAGTTAGACTATCAAGCATGTAGCAACGCCTCAGTCTGCGAATATGGGGGACAGGGTGGCTCAATGGCAGAGCGCCTGACTTGAGTCCGAAGGGTCGAGAGTTCGCCCCCCACCCAAGTAGCTGCCCTGCTGGGAGAGGTAGCGCTCTCCCGTCACCTAGCGGGGCTATAATATCTATCATGGTCTAGCTCGGGGAATTCATTTCCCCATAAAAAAAAATCCAAAAATTTCAGTCTGGGAATACTTCCCAGGGTCGATGATAGCCAAACATTTACCTGGCATGGGCACAGATCCTGGGGGTAGGGGGTGCTGGTATATCCCACCCTGCACCTGGCTCGGGGGAAATGTCCTATATAATCACCCTTCCACCCCACCGACCTGCAATTCACGCAGTCTAGACGAGGTGCTAAGTTAAACCTACAGTTACCCTCGAAATACACTCTTAACATTGAAAATGTAGTTCCGGCCAGAAGATAACTCAAAGTTTTGGGAGATCATCAAATGAGATCTGTCGTGTTTGAGAAGAGGTCAAAGGTCAAGGGCGTTTCTCCTGTGAAAGTCGTTGCGGGCAATAATTATAACGCAAAATAATTTTTATTCTAATTCAACTAAATTTTATGGAAAAGTTGAGAGGCAGCCACTGACGAAACCTACTATTTTTTAGAACGAGGCCACAGAGCAAGATCAGTTGACCTTGCCCTATGTCCTTTACCTTTAATCTCTTATCCTTTTTAAAAAGTAGGTTTTGTCATAGGCTGCCTCTCATCCCTTCCACCAAATATGGTTAAAATGGAATAAAAACTTCGAGTTATAGCTGAAACTACCATGAGACTAGTTCCGGCCGTGATATAACCTGAATAGGTCTTATCTGACTTTAAGCAAACTTGGTGGAGATGAGGACCTTCCAGTGAGGTAAGCGATTTTTTTTTTTTTTCAAGAATAGATCGAATTGGGTTGCTCCAAAATACTTCCACGATTTTTTTTCTTTTTTATAAACTCAATTAAAAAATGATCGAGCTATGTCATTCTAGGAACGTCTCTCAGAGGCGCTCCTCCTGCGCACACAGGAGCACGAGGAAGTAGCCAGGCAGGGGGTGGACAGGGCGTCTGTGATCAGAAAGATTGCCCATGAAGATCTAGGTGGGGAGAGTGAAGGGGTACGTGCGAGTCGGTTGAATTAGGTGGAAAATAGTTGGCACAGACAGGGTAGAATGAGCAGAGGTAATAACGGCAGCGAGAGAGGAGTACAAAGTACAAAGGAAAGCAAATAGCAACAGACCTTATGGTCCTTTCGAGGCTGTTTGTTACAGAGTAGACTATGACTACGAACTCTAACTCTACATGCTAAAGGACAAGGACAGCAAAGTTAAAACTGGCAAGAAAAAGTGGGAAAAACCATGAAAAAACTGACATGGAAATTTCATAGGAAAGACTGAAAAGGAAAAGCTACATTCTATAATACTTTATCTATAAGCTACCAGTATGAATAACCTGAAAGAGAAAGTAGTAAAGTAAAATGAATAATCGAATAAATAAGTAACTCATGACACTATGTACGGGTACGTTGAGTTAACGGGGCGTCTGCGGACACAGAGTGGAAATTGCACAGCGCACAGTCTCGTACAGGTTAGTACACTGGAGGTACAGGTTAGTACACTGGAGGTACAAGTTAGTAGGGGTGGGCATGGAAGGAAGGGGCAGGGAGTAAAGGGTGACAAGGCGGGGGGATGTTGGAGCTAGAGGAGCAGGTGAAGGAGATGACAGGAAAAAAAAAAAATCCAGCGCTGGTGAGCAGATCACTAGCCCTATTTGTACAGCAGCTTTACATAAGAACATAAGAAGAGAGGATAACTGCAGTAGGCCGGTTGGCCCGTGCTAGGCAGCTCCTAGAAGAGTAACTGAACTACTAGGATGAGATAAGGACAGCAAAGAAGAAGGCTCCCCCCCGCCCTCCAAACCCTCCAGCCGAAGCCGGCAGGAAAAAGTCAGAAAGAACACCACGCAGCATAGAAAAACTGGCGTGGACATTTTATAGGAAAGTGTGAAAGGAGAACAGAGACTATCATAGTGTAACCTGAAAAGGAAAAGGAAAAGGGCTTTGGGCTCACTTCCATTTTAATACATTGATTCAGGGAGTAGGGTAAAACAAAAAATCCATTACAATGACATTATTTGCAATTAGTTTTAAGTTAATACCCAGCTGGCATGGACTGAAGGGTTAAACAAATCCGGAAAGCTAGTGGAAATATCGTCCAGAACTGCAGCATTAGCATGGAAGTACTGAAACAAACTAATGAATAATAAACACCTGGGGTAAACTGGCAAGTAACAAAATGTTTGCAATCGTTATATTCAAAACTAGTTTTTTATTTGTCTAAAAGAATGTACAGCTGAACCAATGGGTAACTATTAATTTTTTTAATGACTTTGAATGTCCGTGAACTTCTGTAGTACATTAATTATGCGTAACAGTCCGCACCGGTACTGATTGCCGTTAGCATCTAATATTCTGGAGTAATCACGGAGGAGTACATCTGGGGATATCATCACCTCTAAGTGCCTAAATACGTAAACTACAGGATTTAATTTCAGTTTTCTTTTGAAACCTAGTTGAGATGAGGAAGTATGAAGAATGTCGTCTCATCGTCCTGTAAAGTCGTCAATGTAGCGCCTCTGGCACCAGATATTGGGGAATCTAACGACAACGTAAAGTCAAATACCACTGTAGAAATAATATCAACACTTAACGATATCCTGTAGGGTATAGCATTATTATTATTATTATTATTATCTTTTCACAATTTGGGGATTTCTCTGTGCGTGGCGTTATTGTGACGACTTTTCACTGTCAACTTTCTAGCACCTTTTCATCTAGCACCCTCGAACTGATAGGTGAAACTGTGTACGAGCTAGAGAGATCATATGCGTCATCCATCTATCACTGGACACAAAGATTCCAACATCTACAAAAATCTCATATCCTAGATTCCTAAGATGCATAAACTTGGCGCTTGTTGAAAAATCCTGAGTTATCCAAATATGTTTTTCCTTTACCTGACCATGACCCCTGTGGCCATTCTGCTACCAGTTCTGCTAATCACGGTGCTTCAGACCTCACTGTACTCCAACTTGGTCCGGAATTGCTATATCTTCATCCTGAAAACTGAGTTGTAACATAAGATAAACATCAGAATACCCACAAAGAGGCGCTAAGAAATGATGGAGAGCCGTAGCATTGCCTTCTTCTGAACTGAGCTTGATGAAATAGGCTGTAAAAGGACGAAAATCTGGGCAAAGTTAAGGTGAAGTATAAAGTAACTAACGGGGAAGGATGGGAAGGAATTGAAGATGGAAGAAAGAGTAAGAGGTAGAAAGATGGGTAAGAATAGAGGAATAGAAATAAAAGGAAGAGAGGGATATGAAGAAAGGAAGGAAGAGAGAGATGGAAAAAGAAGACAGGGACAGGGAGACAGGAAGGAAGAGAAGCGTGGGAAGAGAGGAAGAGAAGCAGGAAAAGGGAAATAGGAAGAGACGTGGAAAGACAGGAAGGAAGAGAGATATAGGAAGAGTGGATGCAAAAAAATGGAAGGAAAAAAAAAAGGGAGGAGAGTGGGGGTAGAAAACGATAGCGAGGGGGGGCACGAAGACATGAAGGAAGAATGTAACAGGGAAAAAAAAAGGACGAAAGAGGCGAATGAAGAAAGGAAAATAGGAAGGTAGGAAGAAAGAGGGGAATATACAGAGATGAAGGGAGCAAGAAAGAAAGAGTGGAAGTAGAAGAGAGATGAGGGAAGAGGGAATGGAAAATGGGAAGAAAGAGAGGGCTAGTAAGAGAGCAAGAAGGAGAGGAATATGGGGGGGAAGGAAGTAAGTAAGGAGGAGAGGAATACAGGAAGAAAGAGTGGAACAGGAGAGAGGATGAAAAAAAGAATAAGAGGAAGGAAGAGGGTAAGATTGGAAGGAAGATACGAATAGCAAAATAAGAAGGATGAGATGAAGGAAGATATGACGAAAGAGAGAAAGGAAGACAGGAGGAAACATAAGGATAACAAATGAGGAGGAAAGTGAGGTTTAGGGAGGAAGGAAGAGCAGAAGGAAATGAGAAGCAGAAAAAGAGGAGTAGGGTGAAGGAAGAGAGTGGAAGAGGTGAGGATCGATAGACACACAGAGAGAGGTAAGGGATGCAGGTGTGTGCACAAGTGTTCGGGAGGGGGATTTGTGCAGCTGTGACGGGGGTGGGAGTGAAAATGATGGCAGGGGGAGAGGAGAGGAGAGGAGAGAAGAGGAGAGGAGAAGAGTGGCGAGGCGAGGAGAGGAGGAGGAGGGGGAGGAGGAGTGTTGGAGGAAGATAGAGAAGGATAACTGCTGGGTGATGATAGAAAGAATTGAAGAGTGAATGCTGGAGGAAGATGGGGCGAAAGAATGAATGATGGAGGAAAATGGAAAGTGAATGCTGGAGGAAGATGGGGAGTGAATGCTGGAGGAAGATGGAAGGTTGGATGTTGGAGGAAGATGAACAGGGAGACAGATGAATGTTGGAGGAAGATAGATGATGATGAAGGGTGGATGCTGGGAGGAGATGGAGAATGGTGAATATCATCAGAGAGAGAGAGAGAGAGAGACGGAAGATAAGAAGACGAAACAAGACAGCGGAATTGATCCATCTCACTCTGATACGAAATGCCTCATAATTCTTAATTTCATTCCTATAATCACGTCGTTTTTCTACTTCGGTATTATTACTACTATTATTATTATTATAGTCTTCGTCGTCGTCGTCGTAATGTATTATTATTATTATTATTATTATTAAGTTGAACAACAGTGTCTGACGCTAAATACAATACTCTTATGTATGTATATATGTATGTACTGTACGGTATGTATTTATGAATACACGTATGAATGTATATATGTATGTACTGTATATATGAATGTATGTATATTTGGATGGATGGATGGATGGAAGTATATATGATAGTATGTATGCTGAAATCCACACAGAAAACACGAAATATCCCCAGAGCTTGGGATATGTCGTGTTTCCTTTTCCTTGTGGATATCAGCGTATCTATGAATCACGCATTATTTAGTGATTTATTTGCACGTATGTATGTATATATGTATGTGTGTATATATTGCAGCAGTGGTGTTGAACTCTACTGACTGTGAGGGGGGGGGGGCAGCTCTACCATACTCGTCTAAGCGGTGTTTTACGGGCCCTCAAGAGCAATCCATAGGGGAAAGAAACTCCACTCTCTGGTGATGGAAAGTGACCCCCTCCCCCACCCGCTACTCCACGCACAGGTATACATGTGTATTTTTTTTTTTTTTTTTTTTTTGAGGAGGAGAGGTTGAAGTGTATGTGTAAACTTAGCAATAACACAAAGAGAAGTCATGCAACTGAAAGGGATGATGGTGATGGTAGTAGTGGTAGCAGTAGTGGTAGCAGTAGTGGTAGTAGTAGTAGTAGTAGTAGTAGTAGTAGTAGTAGTAGTAGTAGGCTCTTCTGACACATGAACTCGGTGGACTGCAGGCTGAAGTTCCATTTCTTCGTCGGCGCACCATCCTTCTTTCGGTGATAGGGAGGGAGTTGAGGGACGTTTCTATAACCAGGAAGAGGAGCCGCTTGCTTATGTCGATGCCACCACGTGAAGGCGTCCCTCTCCAGCACCAGAGAAAGGGGTAGACTGGTATATTATCGTGACTGAAATTCTCACAATCCTTTAAAGAGGAAGGACTGATTTTTGTTTTATTTAATTATCTTCCTGTTATTATGCTGGTTGTATTAAGTCTTCTCTCTCTCTCTCTTCTAAATATCCTGTGTATACCAAGCTGCCTTCATTTTGCGTTCATACGATCCCTCACCAATAATGCACTGGTATACTCCTCATGTAACGCTGTGTGTGTGTGTGTGTGTGTGTGTGTGTGTGTGTGTGTGTGTGTGTGTGTGTGTGTGTGTGCGTGCGCTGCGAGAAGGATATTTGTCACTGCCTATCTGTGCATTAACCCCAGACTTTCGACTACGTGTCAGTATCCGATTTTCCTGCCAATTGTTTGAACCCCGATTTCCAATAATGTTTCAGTTTCTTTCAGTACTGATTCTCTGTGGATTAAACTGCATCTATAATTACTTCGATAAGGTAAAAAAAATAATATAAAACTCTACATCTTTTTTATTCAGCACACAGATGTACAATATATAAAACGTATCTGTTATTTGTGGAGCTGGGATGTCGAAGGCTTGAATGATGGGTTAAATGGCTAGTATTCTCGTTGGGAAAAGAGGCTCCCTAACACCTCTTTTTCTGCGAGTTATTCTGAATATGGCTGGTTAATATCCTTTTGCTCGTTACTTATGAAGATTATGGCGACATCAGAAGGATTTATATAACGCAGGTGAGGAGAGTAAGGTGTAATAGGCAAAATAAATCGCTTAGGAAATGTTAGAGGTCCTTCTCAACCCCCTATGACTCAGAGCAGAGTTAAATTTAGCAGTTAGCCATGGAAACAGCCAAGGAAAGGGAGGAAAGGGGGAGGGGAGGGGGGCGATTGGGAGAAAGGGGGAGGGAAGGGGGAGTGAGAGGGAGGAAGGGGGAAGGGAGGGGAGGGGGAGAGAGAGGGAGAAAAGGGGAGGGGATAGGGAGCGAGAGGGAGAAAGGGGGAGCGAAAGGGAGAAAAGGGGACAGGAAGGGAAGAGAGAGGGAAAAAGGGGAGGGGAGGGGAAGCGAGAGGACGAAAGGGGAGGGGACGGGGGGCGAGAGGGAGCGATTTCCCCTCCTTAGCAACCTGGAGTGAATTTTTTTTTCTTTTTTGGATTCTGTATCAAAAGTACGAGGCAGTGGGAAGAATGGATGGTCTACACGCTGCCCACTTCATAGGAGGCTTCGTCGCATCTCTTCCTTAGCGATTTAGTTTGCAGTATTACATCATCCTTCCCCTCTATGTTATTTGTATCCTTTCGGTATCGATATGGGTTGAATTAATAGTAAACAGGAGATACTGAGGTGTAATGACTGGAATAAACCGCAAAAGAAGAGGTATTAAGAAACGAAACGGTAAATAAATAAATAAATCACGACTAGAGAGGAGCACTCTAGACACAGATTCAAGCCCCCCCCCCTCCATGTCTACCCCATCTCCCCTCTGCATGTCTATCCACCCCCCTCCATGTCTACCCCCATCTCCCCTCTCCATGTCTATCCACCCCCTCCCCCCTCCATGTCTATCCACCCCACCTCCCCCCTCCATGTCTACCCACCCCACCTCCCCATCTCCTCCCCCTCCATGTCTGTTGGGATGTACTATAAAACACAACTGAAGATCATTTATTTAATTTCGGAGGCGCCTTGAGACAACACGAGGCTCCCTGATTTACTTCCAAGACACTCACGAATGAAGTCCGTCTCTTTAGGGGGTACTCTGTGATAAAAAATGAAGATCTCCCACCCTATCCCACCCCATACCTTTCACTGCACTTGGAGGAATTCTGAGATGTTTGGAGACCTCATAAGTAAATTTTAAAAAGTCTATCCCCCCATGCAAAGGAGGTCCCCCACTCGTGGTTCCGTCCCCTCCTCGAGAGAATTCTAGTTACCTGCCAGCATTTCAGAGTCTTCGCTCATCAGTGCTTCATGTTCTCCAGATTTGTAACCAGCGCCTCAATACTGTGTGATAAGTATGGTGTAATGATGGAGAACCTCCTTGGGTATGATAATTAAGTATAATGTATTTACTGAAATCATATACTACGTCGTGTAAATGATCCTTGGGTTTGATGCCCAATAAACATGTTGGTGAAGGAGGTGAGGAATCAGGTAACTTTTAAAAATCTTTGGTCAAGACTTTCACTACAATACTGTACACAGTATATTATCAGACACGTTCCTAAAATTGGTCCCTTTTACGCAGTTGTCTCTGTACTCGCCCATTTTATGAACATCACGGTCAAGAAACGGTAATTGTGCCAGCAGCTCCATTGGTTAAGAACTACTGGATTATAGTAACAGAAAGACAACTAACGAGGCATTCAGTGTTGGAAAGAGACAGCTTACTCATACGAGTAAATTGATCATGAGGGATATCGTGCTCGCTGCGCCTTTAACGCTGAATTATAAAAATTCGCCCCCCCCCCCCCCAAAAAAAAAAAAAAAAAATCAGGTACTGTATACTTGTAACTTACAAATCGAAAAGATATTCTTTGTAAGAGAGGAATTGATGCAATATCATCATGTGGTAATCTAGCACTACTGTGTGATAAGAATGTGATAAGGAAAGTAGTTACCATAGTGCGCTTGTTCTAACAAAAATTCTTAAATCATTTTAGCTCATTTAGGCCTACTGACCAAATGTAATCAGATATGAGAGTATTTGTCTTGCAAAGGCAGACTCATTCGTACCTAAGGCTCATAAAATTTCAAGCAACCACGATTTAGCATTCATGTTGAAGGATCGACCCGGTTCTTTGAAGTGACAGCAGAGAGACTGTATTCATCTCCATTATCACCGGTCTGTGTTAGTAAAGTTCAAGAGACAGGCTTCTTCAAAACTCCCTCAACTCAGAGCATTGCATATTTACGGATTTCGTCATTGTATCCGATTCTTTGCCTATCTTCCCCTCGGCCCGTCTCTGGATTATCAAAGAACAGGAGCTTCTTAATTGTCTAACTATTATTTACTCTATAGTCGATGTGACCTGCTTATGCATATTTTTGCCTTTTTGTTGTGGTGATTATATTTGTTACAGCTAAAAGCTGATATGAAAATTTTACGCATAACGTGAAGAACATAACAAAGTCACTAATTTATCTAAAGGATAAGAGAATTGATTACTCTGATCAGAGTTCTACATACGCCTGTGTGAAGGACTCACGTCTGAAGGACTCACATCTGAAGCCGGAATAAGTCCACTTTTAGTACTTGCTTTCGGAAGAGCGTTCAGTCTTGTTCTGACTCATTTCCACCGCAGTTTGTCTGTTTCTTTTTAAAATGAAGCAGCAGCAGCACCCAGGAGTCCCTGAGCCTGTCATATGTTCAGTAATTATGCACTGTAGATGTTCTTACAGGACTGGAGTCATTACGCATTGTGTCAATATTCATTAATTATTCAGTCTAGGTTGTGTTATTCTGGTGTTGTTTTGCACCTTATCAAACAACTTAAAATATATCGGATAAGTAATATAGTTACCGAGTCCTTTGTGATATTTGCAACTGTCATCTTTGATACCAGCATATAAGCAATTATGAAGCAGTCTTAAAGGGACTACAGACGACACTGACTAGCTTATTTTGAACAAAAACAGTTCCTACTCTTATTCCAAGAGTGCGGCTATTTCGTCTCTGCAGTCCACCATCCTCCTTTCAGTGGACAGAGAAAGGGTTTCAGGGACGCTGGTGTGTTCGGCCAGTGTTGACACCCTCTGGACGGATGTATTGTACCTCCTTTGACACGGCCCATACCACCGACAACATAAAGTTTCCTTGGGTTCGGATGACATACATGGTCTTCTTATCTGCTACGTTTCGTCATACCTTTCTTGTTCCTCTTGTGCCCATCTTACAACTGCTGCTGCTGCTGCTCCCACCACCACCACCAATACTGCTGCTACTACCACTGCTGCTGCTGCTNCTCCGCCCTCTTCCTCTTTCTCTTCTTTTCCTCTTCCCCTTCTTCAACCGTCGACGTGTATCCATGGTTAAGAATTGTGAACCGCTACAACGAGCATAACCGTCACAACTGCCCATTATAACGGTCACAACTCATAACCACGGAAATAAAGAGTAGCTTGGCGGGGTGGGGGTTGGAGTGGGAGGGAGACCTGTGGGGGAGGAAGGAGTTAAGATACTGAGGGAGAGGAATCAAGGCGGGGGATGATGGAGTGGGTGAGTGATTAAGGAAGGAGGAAGGAAATTGAGGGAGGGGTGGTGGAGGGTGGAGGGTTTGAGAGAGGGGGAGAAAAATTGAGATAGGGATTGATGGTGGGGAAAGAAAATGAGACAGATGCTGGGAGGGAGGGAGAGATTGAGGGAGGGGGAATTTGTGAGAGGGATTGAGGGAGGGGGAATTTGTGAGAGGGATTGAGGGAGGGCGGAATTGAAAGGGGGATGCTGGGAGGGCGAAGAATTAGGGGGAGGGGAGGAGAAACTGAGGGGGACTGAGGAAGGAGGAGAGAAATTGAGAGAGGAATTGAGGAAGAGTGAAATTGAGAGAGGGATACTGAGAGGGCAGAGGGACTGAAGGAGGGTGAGAGAGACTGGGGGAGAATTACTGGAGGGACAGAGAGGGATAGAAAAGAGGAAGAGGAGACCTAGAGAGGGAGACAGACAGACACGCGTAGTGGAAAGATTGGGAGACAGAGAGTGGAAAGCTTAGGAAGGAGTAGTGGAGAGGGAGAAAGACTGAGGGGGATGGAGGAGAGAAAATAGGGGAGAGGGAGGGATTGAAGAAGGAGAGACTCAGGAAGGGGTGATGGAGGAAATGAGGGATGAGAATAGGAATTGAGGAAGGAGTTCTGGAGGGGTGGAGAGACTGAGGGAGGGAAGTGGAGGTGTGGAGAGATTGAGGGAAAGATGTGGAGATTGAAGGGGGGTGAAGTGGAGGTGTGGAGAAACCGAGGAAGGGTCAGGGTGGGGAGGGAGGAGGGACAAAAGGAGGGGAGGAGGGATTAAGGAAGTGAAGAAGGGATGAAGGGATAGGTACTGGGGGAGGGAAACTGAGGTTAGGGAGGATGAGCGGAAGGATAAGGGAGAAGATAAGGGACAGGATGAGGGGGAAGGAAATGGGACAAAATGAGGAACAGGATGATTGTAAAGGTGAGAGGAAGGATGAGAGGGAGGATGAGGCAAGAAATGAAGGGTAGGATGAAGGAGGGGATGAGGGAGAGAATGAGGGGAAAGATAAGGGGTACGGTTAAAGGGGGGAGGAGGGAGAGATAAGAGATGGGATAAGGGGAAGAATGAGGGGAGGATGAGGGGAAGCATGACGGGGGGAAGAGGGGAAGGTGAGGGGTATGTTTAGGAGAAGGATGAGGGAAGGGATACGAGGTAGAATGAGGGGATGGATGAGGGGGGAGGATGAAGGGAAGGATGAGGGGGAAGATGAGGAAGACCAAGGCAGATGTTGCAAATATTGATCAAGAGCACAGGTGTGGTGGGGAAGGGGAACGGGAA
>JAGKTI010003932.1:20816-53682 GCA_018397915.1 Birgus latro | reverse complement strand
CGGACTCGTACGTAATCAATCTACTCACTCTTTTTCTAAAATGTGTGTTGCACACAATCATGTCCATAGCCTCCCCAAACTCGAGTATTCTTTCCCCTTCCGCATTCCTCACACCATATGCACATCCTCCATGGACTCCTTCATAACCTTGAGCTGCTTCACCAACATGACCATTTAAATCCCCTCCCAGAACCACTACCTCATCATCACCCATACCACTTACTACACGTATTAAATCATCTCAAAATCTATCCTTGTCTGTGTCATCCAATCCTACCTGTGGAGCATATGCTGATATAACTGAAATCATTACCCGTCCGATCAAAATTTTCACTACTATTATCCTATCACTTACTCTCATGACATTCATAACATACTCCACCCATTTCTCCACAACCAACACACCCACACCCCCATATCCGTCAGTTCCCCCCTGCCAAAACAGCTTATAGTAGCAATCCTTCCCAGCAATCTTTCTGGCTGATCCACCCCTGTACCGGACTTCCGGCAAACATGCCACATCCACCCACCTCCTACTAAATGCCTCAACAACTTCCCCCGCTCTTCCCCTCAAACTTCCCACATTCCACGAACTTCATGTATGAAAATTATCTTCCTGTGTTACAATGGCCTTTATCAAGTCTAAACCTTACAAAAATTGTACTGTGTTATGCAATAAATTATTTATAGTGGCATTTGAGAAAAGTTAAGACGCAAATGGGTTAATGCCCTGATTTAGAAGGAAATGGTGGAATGAAGTTGGATTGTGGCCATAAAGCTTTTCACGTATGAAATATCTTAGTAGGGGGAAATCCATATTTTGCTTTCTGCGGAATATCGCGTTTTTTGGAATGACTTGGGCCCCAATTAGTCCATTCTAGTGAGGTTTTACGGTAATTTTCTTTTAGTCTCAGCCGCATATTCGCTTCACAATCTTTTTCTTTGATTGGTCAGTGCAAATACACTTTTTTATGATAGGATGCTGGCTGCGGTGTTACTTTGGAGTTGAATAGTTGTACTTTATCGTAGTATGTTCCAAAAAGGTAAACAAATAAAAAGTAAAAGTGATGAGTTGAAGTTAGGCAAAAACCAAAAATTTTATACCTTGCTGTAGAGAAATATCCACAAAGAATAAAGTGACAAAGAAATAAAGCTATGAGTCAGACCAGCTGTGCAGTACCTGCCATGCATAAAGCAACCATTCCGTGACGTCATGCTTGAGTCTCTGTTACAATGCATAAACACGATTTATGGTGAATATTTTACAAAAGTTTCTTAAAATGACGATGAAAAGCTCATCGGAATCTCTGAGGTTGGATTTGAAATGATCAGAATCAATATTGGAATCTCAAAGGGTTAAATAGGTGATATTACAATGATCAAAGTAACATTCTATTGGCAGAGTATGGTGGTAACAGAATGATCTAAATAATGTTATATATGCTAATTTTGGTGATATTAGAATGACTGAAGTAAATTTATATATCCTGAGTTTGGTGATATACATGCTGAGTTTGGTGATATTAGAATGAGTTAAGTATTTATGCTGAGTATAGGAGGATGACAAGGTGTAATATGCAAAATAACTCAATTGGGAAGAGTGTTAGGGAGCTCCCTTACACCATTCCATGCCAAAGCCTTTGCCGGCTTTTGTGCTCTCAGTGCCGAGACTGACTGACCCCCCGTGTTGGTCATTTTAACCCCCCCCCCAATGAAGAGACCTGAAAGTAGTTACAATAAGCATAGTTACAGTAAAAGTGTTCACCTTGGCTGTTTTCCACCCGAAACAGGTGCTTTTTTTGTCCAGCATGCACAGATTTTCGTCAGATGGCTACTTTCAGATACTGTCAACGGCTGATGTGGATAGGTAGTCCATTTTGGTGTGGAGTGGGTGGATACCTGGAGTACTTGTAGTATGGAAGTAATACATTCACAGTTGGAACTCTGATAACGTGAAGCTGGGGTTCCGTACTAATTTTACGTATTTTCACATTTGCTTGTTCTATTATATTGGTATAAGGCAATATAAATATTCACATAAGCCACTATAAACACTCACGGTGCACAGTCACATTAGTTACGGTATATCACACATTTCTTACATAATTTTTCTTACACAACTTGATTTCACAATTTACTTATATTTTCATTAGATATATTATTTACACTTGTGCACACATGTTCCCTTTCTTCTGTTAAATAATTTTCTATTGTAAGGTATCTGTGAGGCAGGATTCCATACACAGGCCGACACTGCAGTCTTTGCACTCTTACCTTGTGTCCCTTTCTTGTTCTAAGGCTGTCTTGTGGTGGCGGCACGCACTTTACATTGCTGCTGACATTTTTTTCTGATTTCTGTACTAGGTATACTAGGGCAGATTCAAACACTTTCACACCGAAGAGCACAAAATCATTTCCATATATATACGAACCTGGCATTCTGTGCCAGTATAGATTTGTTTGTATATATACAGACATGGCACGGAATGGATTAACCAACAAAAATACGAGTCTAACCCAAAGACCCACAGTTAAGGGAGTTTGATTACCTTACGTGTTTGTTCGTACTCCAGTGTCTCAGAGGTGAGGAGGGAACAATCTTGTGGGTTCCTGGACTTTGGTTCCTTCTTCCTTTCACTAAAAAAAACAATTACAGTACAATTAAGAGAGTTTGATTAATGGTTAAGAGATTTTGATTACCTTATGTGTTTGTCTTTATTCCAGGTACTAAGAGGTGAGGAGAGGACAGCAACCCTCACCAAAAGGACAAACACTGTGCCATTTTGTGATGTAGAATCCTGTAGTTGGTAGTTCAAGATGGCGGCACGGCAAGAAGGCGATGCGTGCCCAAGGAAGTAACTAGTAAACATAGGGGTCACATGCCCAAAATGATAGCTAGTGAGTCGAGGAGGAGGTGTACCGAAAGAAATATTAAATAGCTAGTGAGTCACAGGGGAGGTGCACTGGAAGAAATAGTAAATAAGTTGTTGATATTTTTAGCTGCAATAATACCTAGCTATGTTGAGGAGATGTACCGAAAAAAAAAAAATTAGTTCATAAGTTGTTGGAATTTTTAGCTGCAATTAATATTCTAGCAATTTTGCCCAACAGTTAGCTAGTGAGGTTGAGGGATACTGTACTGGAAATAGTGATAAGTTGTTGGAATTTTTAGCTGCAATAAATATCTAGCAAACGTTGAGGGATGTGTGGCCATGATGTAAGTTGGTTGACTATCACATCTGTATATATTTTAATCAGGGACTCGGCAAGTGTATAGCATTACTGATTATGGATTCTTTTATTAATATTATGGATTCTTTATTAATATTATTATAGCCATCTCATTTCCACTGTGTAACTCTTATATGTTATTAATTTTTAGTCTAAGTGTATGATGCTGAACTTTTATCTGTCATTTGGTAGAGGGTTTTTCTCTAGTTAAGATTTATCAGAATGTAATGCCATCAAGGGAAGCAGGCTGGTCATCTACCCTTAAGTGTACCTCAAAGGGGGTATTATGGGATTGGATGTGAAAGGGGGTAAATATGGGATTGGATGTCAGAGAGGGTAATATGGGATTGGATGTCAAAGGGAGGTAATATGGATTGCTTATCAGAGGGGGGGTAACATGGGATTGGACGTTCCCACTGCTATCAGATATCTACATCTTAACCCCATCTGAGTAAATGTATGTGGTCTAGTGGTCAGAATACCCCACTTGAGTAGTAGTAGTTGTTCCCTAGGCAGTCTGGCCGAACAGCCCTGCATAACCTTGCCTGTACAAGCACGTTTGATCCCCAATGGATTTTTTTTTGTTTTTTGAGCTATGTAAAAGCCACTGAGAGGATTAGGCTGGTCATCCTCCCTCAAATATACTAACAGCCTCATCTAAGACCCCTACACCCTAAAGTGGGGTATTTATGAGATTGGTCTATTCTATTTTTGCTTACGTAGAGAATATTTCAAAACTCATACGAAAATCTGCTAACCCTCCTTAATAATGTGATTGGATATATTTTTGTATCATTAGGATTAAAATGTGTAAATAAAAAAAAAAGAGGTAACCATTAATTTTGATGTCAACACCTTCAATCTAATGATGCCTCTTTCATTCTGTCCCTAACATTTCCAAACAGCAATATTTGGAGGATACAGAGTGAAGGCATTGGGCACAAGCCTTCATAAACCCACTGAAACCTTACTGTTCTACTTGCCTTATAAAATTTGAATGTCTTAATTTCCTACTTGCCTAATCAACTTGGAATGTCATCAATTTTCCACTGCCTTATTCAGCTTGGGATAGTGACCTGAAGGGGTTACGTGTCGCCTTCGTAAAATTATTTCGGTAAGACCTCCAAGCCGAACAAAAAAAAATAAACTAGAGTAAATGGGATATCATTGGGATTCAAATGGCTAATCCCTTCATTAATTAGTGTGCTGCTCTAAGGTGAGTGAAAACTGTCTGGCAGTGGGAACAGTAAAATGAAAATAGCATCCTTGGGCTGAAGGTGTTAGGGGCAGCAATGTTTACGTTTTCCCCAAATTGTGAGATACATGGAAGCTAATCCCTTAAATCAGATTAGGCATGGTATTGTTTATTCTTGCTACTGCCAAAGGATCCCCCCCCCCTCAGCTTAGGATGGACTTTTATAACTGGAAAGGATAGCTTCAGCCTTCATAATATCCCTTCAATAATACAAGCCTTTCCTAAGTAATAGATGTTTGGTATTAGGGAGAAAAATGAATGTCATCTGGTACTAGGGAGAATAAATAAATAAAAACATAGTCATACAGATTCCAGGGGGTTCAAGTTGACATGGTTAGAAAGATTACGAATGTACTAGAGGACAAAATTTTTAGTTTTCCTTTATTTTTAGTGTTCATATTTTTACTTCAAAGTGAGTGCAAGGCTGTTTGATCTCTACAGTCATATGATGTATGTTGTTGGTTTATTCTTGGTACTTCCAGACAATTTTAACTTAATATCTCTTCTTGAAAGTGTTTAGTTAATGGTATCTAACCCCTACATGGAGTTTAGCGAAGGGTGTATAATAACCTCTTACATTAGTCTTCCCTAATCTATATAAAAGTCTGAAGATTACATTATAATAAAAGACCAAATAAAGTGGTCTGAAGGTAAAAATGGTGAGGAGGTTAGCCCATCTAGTTCAGGCATGTCATTTTTTATTTTATTCTTGCTATCTCTCTCTACTTGGCTGAATATGATGGAAACAAGAATAAATTTTTAAAAGATGTTATCATTTTGAAGAGGTTTATATTTTAACCCATTCCCTTTTATTCAATTTATTTTTTCACTCATCTTAAATGTCAGGACCAACATCCCTAGGCCAGGCTCCTACGCTTCTCGTGGGGGAATGTAGGATTGGATGATGGATGGATGGATTATTATTAGTACAGCGCTCCAATCGGATTGAGCCAGTGAAGGTTTATATCCAAGGGGCGATTGGGGTTTACTGCTCATGTAATGCCACTCAGGGATGAGTGAGGCTGGTCACTCTCATCTTACATGTCAGGACCAACTTGCCTGGCCCCGGGCTTCTATGCTCCTCGTGGGGCAACGTATGATTGGATGATGAATGAATGAATGATGAATTATTTTTTTTCAACCTTGGGATTATTATTTTTTGGCTTAGGGAAAGAAATCAGGTAGTGTAGGGGTTAATGGACTCTGTTTCTAACCTCACCTATATAAATGGTTTCTCCAAATAAGAAGTGTAGAAGCAAGAGTAAAAGTGGAACAGAAGCAGCTTGAATTAATTAATCTGTATTATCTGAATACAGTACTTATAAAAATACATTAAAGCAAGGGTGGGTGACTGTACTTAGCTGTATCTCAAGTATGGTGATGTCTTGTGTGGTTCATTCTTGCTACCAGAAGACTTGTTTATGGGAGACTTTTCAAACCGGTGTTAGATGCAGCCTTCCTCCATCCATTTTGTACCAGCATGAGATATCTTCCAGGTTGAGCAAAATTATCTGGAAGTGGGAAAAAGAAAACATGGGAATAATAAAACATAATCACCAAGTTGAATGGGTTATTGATATTGTGTTTCCCCTCTGACTACAATATTGATGAAGTCTTTGATATAAGCCTCCCTCACCCCTTATTTTTTTACATTTATATTTCCTTTCTATCAACACTAAGGCTCATTTACTCATTGTCAGCTGACTAAAACTGCCTGAAATTAGCTGGAATATATAGCCAGAGTTGGCTGGACTATGAGAGAGTTAATGGAGGCCATATTATTAACAGCAAGGCTCCTATAATCAGTCAACTGAATAAAATCACCTAGCATTATCTCACATAGAATATTACAGTTCATTAGTAAAAGTGCTGGCTTATTTGCCAGTTTCCCCTAATTTATATCACCAGTGAAATACAGAATTGTGCTATAACATCCTTGACTCATTAGTAGTTGACGTGTTCCAAAATATAACCAACTTTTCATACAACCAGTACTGTAAATTGAGAAAACTGTAAATCATCTTAGCACTAATACTAAAAATCTCTCTATATGGTGTACTTAACTGCTAAACCCATCAATGAAAAGGTAGCAATGGAGTTGAGTAGAAACATTTTTGTTGTAATTTACTATGGACTTACTATGGTAATTGCTATATATGACAAAAAGGAATGTATAACTATGACAATATACGGTAAATCAGAGCCACAGCCACCTATTGTGATCGTAGAGATAGTGAAAGTCCTAAAATAACTATCCAATTCTGAAGGACAGCTGTTATTTTAGTTTAGTCTTGCTGCTGCCGGATGAGAATAACAGTCAGGTGATGGCACGATAATGAAGAAGGCATCTCCAGGGAGAACAAGTTAAAGTTACTGACAAATTAACACCAACTCCTCAATTAAACCTTTCATTACTTTTCTAATAAATTCACCAGTTTTTAACTTGCTGTTTCACTCTTCAGTCTGCTGATAAACTTATTCCAATCTTCCAGATAAAGCTGCTAAAGATGTTTCAGTTATTTTTTAGTCATTATTCCCCTCCCCCCAATCATCAACCAGTTCCATGTCTTTATTTACAGCCATTAATATTTAAGAGTAGTACAGTAATTTGAAGGCACGACTTATTTATTTTAGACTTTAAATTTTTTCAACAGCTATAATTTCTTACTCAAGAAACCAAAAGATGATCTTATTCACGTGTGGGAAATCCAAGAAGTCAGAAGGTTGAAAACTCTAAAACTCTTTTAACAGCTGGAACTAAATGAATAAAATAGTCTGGATATAGCCTGAATAAAATAGCCAAGTGTATCCATGGCAGTGAAAGGGTTAAGTGAAGGATGCTTGTTATCTGTATGTTGTCAAGTGTTTAATTACTGGCAACCCCTTTATGATGGTGATGTCTTCTTCTCACCAGGCTATTTTAATCAACTTGGGAAGGACCTCTATTGATGCAGGGATAAGGCTATATCTAACTCCTCCAGTTCATAAAAGTCTCCTAAAATACAGTCTTCAAGAGGTAGCACGAATACACAAGATGTCCTTTGGCTGGGGGAGTTAAATGGTGTTCAGTTACATATAGTCCACGTGTTTTTAAGCATTTATTTAAGAATGGCCACACTTGGAATTAACCTCTTCAAATTGGTGGTCTGTTTCAAATTTATTCTTCATACCTCTGGGCAATTTATTCAGCTTATAAAGGAAGTCTTGTGCAACACTACTGATGGGGTAAGTGAGAGCTATATCCAACCCACCTAGTACAAAAGATTTCTCCTATGCTAAACTTGATCTTTTATACCGATGGGGTAATGGCGTACAGTGTAAAATAATCCCTCTAGTTCTGTAAAGTCTCCTAAGCTGAATAAAAATTTGTCTGAAGGTTGCAAGAAGAAAATGAAGAATACACCACTGTTGTGAAGGGGTAATTTGTTGCTTAATATCTGTCAGTGACTTAATGCCCAGCTTATACTGGATGGCGAATATTTTAACATTACAGTATGTCCTCTTTATAAGTTGCCGTATTATGATGTTCTACTGTACTTTATGTTAAACCTTGTATTCATGTTCTTTTATTTTTTCATTTTATTGTTGCCCTCTTTGAATGGTACTTTTTGTTATTTATCTGTGCTGCCTAAGGATGTCATTTTTGTTTCATTTTTGTGATCACCAGACAATTTTAATCAGCTCAGAACATTTTTGTGCTGGAATGGTCAGATACACCCTTCAATAATCTCTTCACTGAGGCCTTTAAGTTGAATTATAAAAAATAATAAATAAAAGAAAAATGATGCTGTACTTCTGTTATCAAAATTTTAAAAATACACCACTGGACTGAACAGTTCAAGTCCATGGTAAAACTACAGAAAAACTACCAACAGAAAATTCCACCACTGCCTATTACAGTATATTTCACTAATTTCATTCAATTTAAAGTATGGTACCAGTTTTATGGAAAAGTAATAATTTTTTTGGAATACAGTATATCCCCAACTTATATAAAGCCTAGATGTATGTGTTCATATGTGTTCATTATAGAGAGGGTTATGAGGTTGATGTATCTTCATTAATTTGCTGACGATAAGGTGTCGATGAATAGAATGGCCTGGACTGATCCAGACCCCTGAAATATGTTTCATTATGTTCTTGTCATATCAATTTTATTTAACTCTTGATTGAGGTTTTGAACAGAAGAGGTTAGATATACCTTCTCTGCATCAGGCCTTTCCTAAACTGAGTAAAATTGCCTGGTAGTGGTAAAAATAAACTAAAAAAAACATTAACTTAACACGTATAGGACACACTGCATTGTATATAAACAGATGCAATCAATACCACATAAAAAGTCTACTGTTACTGCAGTTACGAAGACAGCCTGATTATGTAATGTAATTTTTAACAACACTGATTTTATATGTTAGATATTAAGAGTTATCATTTATGTACTGATTTCCTTTAGGTTATATTTCTCACCCATTCAGGCAGAGGATGTCTTGTTCATTTTATTTGAGCAGTTGTTGGGCTTCTTTATTCAGCTTCAGACCAGCCATAAAGACTGTACAAATGAAGGCAAAAACATGACATTTCATGTTATCCCTTTCAGTCCAACATTTTTAGATGTGTTATTGCATTTACTCTCCCCCCCCTACTCTCATCCTCCCTCTCTCTTTTGGTATGGACCCTCTTACTCCTCCTTCCCTCATCCCTTTCTCTTTCTCTTCTCCCCTTCCCCCTCTCTTTTAGCATGGGACCCACTCTCTTTCTCCTTCCCCCACCTCTCTCTCTCCTCCTCCCCTCCCACCCTTCTCTTTTAACTCCCCCCACCCCTTCACAACAAAAGGTCTGTTTATGTTAAACTGTGTAGTAGCTGGAAGGATAAAGTATGAAAAATATGTATTAGATGGAAGGATTAAAAGGACTTTTGAAGCTGAGTAAACTAATCTGGATACTGCAAGACTTAAATGAGAAAGATGTCAACACAAAGAAGACAATACTGGAACAGATGGGTTTAAGGATATGCTTTGCTAGACTTGTTTTAATTATACAGCAAAAGAATTATTCATGTATATTACAGAGGATAATTTTAAAAGGTTCTTACAATACTTATTTTAAAGTATAGAACTGAGCTACCTAGATTTTTAAACCATAAATAAAGTCTGGAAAACATTACTTTCATTTTTTGTTTTATTAGTGGTGTGCATGACTGAGTTTGATATGATTTTATGTTATTTTGACCACTTCCATTTGATGGCATACAGTTTTATTTTATTCTTTGTATTTTCAGATGGTTTTATTCAGCTTTGTAAAGATCTGTTTTAGCAAAGGGTTAATTCATTAATCCATCCTATTAGAAGTTGCCCCTAATTTGAATGGTAACGTCTAGAGATACCAAGAATAAATTTAATTAAACTAGACATCACCACAGTGAAGGGGTGTATCACTTCACTCAATATGATGTAATATTTTATTCCATCATTCATTTTTATTATTACTATTATTATTATTGTTGTTTTTACAACTTTCGGAAGACTCGGAGCTGGTGAGGTTAAATATTTAACCTCTCATTATCATATCTTGGTACTGGAGAGGAGCAATTTCTTGCTCCATCTCCAACTTCACCCACTGCCTCTGCTGTTTCATTACATCAACTCCCTCTCGATCTGAGAGGAGGGTGATGGACAGCAGGAGAAGGGCAACTTCAGCCTGCAGTCCACTAAGTTCTCACATTCAGATGAGCCTGGGGTGGCAACTACCATTATTAACACAAGAAATCTACCCAAAGTTGAACAAAATCTCATACTGAGAGGACAAGAATTGAATAAAACATCACTGGACTGAAGAGGTTAAGCTACCAAATGAATAAATCAGTCACTACTCAGTTCTGATTCTGTTTTGGTGTTAGATGAAATGGAGGGAGAGGTATATCAGAGAGGGGTGTGTGAGCTGGGAGCAGGGCAGTGAAATAGTGGAGGACAGGGCGACATGGAGGCGATTTGTTTGTGGTTACCCCTTACGGGATTAAGGCAATGGATAGATGGAGAGTTGTAGTTCATTTTACACTCAGATGAAAAAGATGCCTGGTGGTTTAGTGGACAAAGATGCTGCAAGTGGATGATGCCCATGAGAGTTTACATCCATTGCCCATATAATGCCTCTGAGGGCCGAGTGACTAGTGAATCAACCTTTAATGTGTGGAATAAGTAGCCTAACTCTGGGCCCCAATGCTCTTGATGGGGGAATACAGGATTGGATGATGGATGGAAGATGACAAATGAATTTTAATATATTTTGAGTTGGTTTTTTTTGTTCAAGTTAACCCCATTTAATCCAATGGTATTTTAGTTTTGCTGCCTCCAGACAATTTTAAATTTTGAAAGGAGGGATGAGGGATGGAAGACAACAAATGAATACTCCTCCCCCCCAAGTTAAACCCCATCAATCCAATGACATTTCTATATTTTAGTTTTGCTACCTCCAGACAATTTTAAATTTTGAAATGATCAATGAAACTTGTATCTAACCCCTCCAGTTCAAAAAGTCTCTCCTAAGCTGAATATAAACATTTGATGGCAAGAGTAATATACAGTATAAAGAATGTAGAAAATGTGGCATGAGTCAGGAAAACTGTTAATTTCTTCACTCCAATTACATTTTTTCTTGATTATTCACACCGTCAAACAGTGTTCTTGAATTTAGGAGAGAGTCTGAGCTTGAGGGATTATATATAGTTTTTTACCAATCAGTTCAATCAGATCTTTCCTAAGTGTAATAAACTATCTGGTGGTGGTCTGATTAAAATACACAAATACTGGAAGATAAATAATACTATAAATAAATAAACCATTGGGCCTCATTAATCTTGTCTTGACTGTGATACTCTTCACTGCACATTTATCCTTTGTATCCATGTCTTTTTCCTAGTTTATTCTAGCTGACATCAGACAATTTTGTTCAACATAGGATTGGACTGTTAAAACTCGGGTGGATATACAGTACTCTTCTACAGCCTTTGATGTGACCCTTGGCTTGAACATAAACCCACTGGATTGTAGGTTTAAGCAGCCCATCTTAAGTCCACCACTCTCCATTCAGGGGACGGAGGGAGGTGAGTGATGTTTGTATAACAGGGCAAGCAGATCTACCCAGTTAAATGAATGCCACCACATGGGATCCCCTCTCTCCCTCTCCTGCCTTAATAATCTCCTCAATACGCATTCCTAATTTTAAAAGTTGGTGCCAGCAGGAATAAAACCGAAAAGGATGTCACCCAAATTTAAAGAGTTATGGGAAGTCGCTTCGAAGTAACACAACCGAACAAATAATTAATTTAAACTTCCTTCTCCCAGACAAAACTCCAGCATACAGTACTTGGTCAAAACAGTTGATTTAAAAATTATTCTTGCTTCTAGATTATTTAACTTTGGAGAAAACAATGGAACAGATGGGATTAGAGACAGCCTCCATTAACCCCCTTCATTATCAAGTAACTCCCTCTTAAGGTATAAAAAATAAATAAATAAATAGAATTGCCAGACGCCATAATCCCGTAAGGGGTGGCCATTTGACTTAGAGACAGCCTCCATTAACCCACTTCATTATCGAGTAACTCCCTCTTAAGGTATAAAAAATAAATAAATAAATAAAATTGCCAGACGCCATAATCCCGTAAGGGGTGTCCATTTGACTCTTGAGTTATTTGTTTTACAGGGAGGGGCACTAACCCTCCACCAACCCACCTGCTGACACGTTGGGAGCACGTATGGTTTGGTTATATGGTTACCACCAAGCGCTGTAAATGGTTTCTTGGCTTATAATAATCTGGCAGTAGCATGAACAATTTGAAAATGGTTGTCACTATACTGAAGGGGTTAACCAGCTGTTAAATTTAAGAGTAAATGACCAATACAGAGGAAGATGATTATGTCACTGTGTTTGAGCATCTGTTAATTTCCGATGTTTATGTCAATGTTTCAGCACCCACTGATTTCAAAGTGATGTGCAGTTTAAGGTGTTTATGGTTCAGTACAAGTAGCTGTTGCTTGTTTATAGACTTGTGATACACTGGTATAATCAGAAAACAAGCATATTAATGCAATATATGCAGAGATAAATTGATAAGAAGAGCTAGAAAGTCTCCTAAGCTGATGAGAGTAGGAGTCTTAAGCATTATTTGACAAGCTGGTGGGAAGAGAGTAGGACTGCTATCACATTTTTACCATGGCACTAATATGTATACTGTACTGTACTGTTATGTGCAATACTGGTCAGTTTATGTTTGCCTGAGGGACTTGTGCTGTGTCCTGAGCTCGAATATGAAGCTGTGGATGCATGACTTTGATGAGCTTTAGTAATGATGTCTGAAAGTGCCTCCTTGCATGACTTTGATGAGCTTTAGTAATGATGTCTGAACGTGCCTCCTTGATCACTAGTTAAATCACCTCTACACTCTGAAACAAGGAAAGAGTTCTTCATCATTAGAAAAAAAACATGCTATACCACTGATCAGTTTTTTTTAATACAGTAAAAGTAGTACAATAACCATTAAACCCTTCACTATCATCTTAAAATTTTTACTTGAGTTCTCTCCAAATATTTCAGTCAGGTTGGTACTGTATAGACTTTCAAACTGGAAAAGTTAAATAACCATTAACTCCTTCAGTGTCATTTTAAAATTTTTACTTGAGCTCTTGCCAAAAATTTCAGTCTGGTTGGTTTAGACTTTTCAAACTGGAAGAGTTAGATAAAAACTTAACTGACTTCTACTACTACAGGGGACTATACTTGGGTAAAAAGAATGGTCTGGTGCCAGTAAGAATAAATGACACCACTAGCCAGTCCCACATTACCCTTAATGAGCTTGTAGAAGCCTGACACTAAGATATACCCTTAAGTATGCTGAAGTACTGTATTATACTTGATTTTTGCTACCCTTGGCCAATTTGATTCAGCTTAAAACAGATATCTGGAAATTATAAGGGGTGACAAAACCTTTACTTTCCCCTTTGGATCAAGAAATTGAAAAAAAAAAAAAAGTGGAAGGGCATATAATTTGACTGTCCAGTGACCTTGAGATTTGACTGGTTGTTCTCAAAATTAAAATATGTCCTTCTCCTGATGAAAAAGGATGCCATGGGACTGAAGGAGTTAATACTAAATTGTAATAATAAAATCATAAGGAGGCAGCGGGGGTGTGTGAAGGCTATTTTCTAACCCTCTCCAGCTCAAAAAGTCACTTCAAGCATGAGAAAAAATTGTCTGGAAGTAGCAAGCATTAATAACATCATCTGAAATTGCTAAAGGTTGGTGGAGGCTATCTCCTTATCCCCATCAGGTCTCTGAAAAGCTGAATATTATCATTTAGGGGTAGCAAATATTACCAGGAAAAAAAATTACTGTCTTACATCACTGTCCTCGTTTGTATCCCCTTTCCTGATGTTTTTTTTATTTTATTTTCATCTCCATATTTTATTTATGTTTAGAGAGCTTTTTCAACTGGTGGGGTTAGGTAAAGTCTTTGCTTCACTACTATGGCACTTTCCAAAGCTGGTCTAGATGTCAGTCCAGTAGCAAGAATAATTAAAAATCCATTTTTATACTGACAAGCTTAACCCTCTCACAATGATGATGTAAACTGCTTGACATTCTTGTTGTCTATGAAAGTTTTATTCAGCTTAGGAAATCCATTGTGTAGCTTAAGAAAGAAATCACTACTGAAGGGGTTAATGAATGATATATCTCACTCCCGTAGTTCAACAAGTCTCTCGTGTTGAACAAAATAATTGAAGGTACAGAAAAAAATATAAAACGCCAGTGTGGTGAGGAAGTTCAGACAAAACACTCACTACAAATTCACCAGAACTGCTAGATCATATTACTGTTTCATTTTTGAGTTGAAAATGAACCTTTCTTTGCTCTTCTGGCCAACAAGTCATTTCTTTCAAGTTGCTATGACTCGCCATTAACTGTGTAAGATCATCTGGCACTGCCTTGAACAGAATACTAGATTTGTCCTGATCATGTGACAATCAAGTCCTATTCCACTGGTATCTATTGTAATAATTTGCCAGTCCACAATTTAAAGTACCACCTGTTTGGGGGGGGGGAATCTTATATTTTGAATTGCATTCCAAATTTCAATAGACACTCTCTACCTGAAACTGTTGACCGATATTTAAGTTAGTGACTGCACTCGTGACGATTTGTGACGAAAGGTGACGGTAAGAGTTCCATCAAGAATTGCTGACAGTGATTCTGACTTTTAACAATACAGTACAGAAAATGTACTGTTTTACTATTATGTTCACAGTAAGTTACAAAAAAAACTGCATTTTAAAATTTCCTTGCTACCTATAGGGTTGATCTGTTAGTTTTGCCAATTTCCATTACCAGTTTAAGTTGTGACAGTTTGTCATCTATCACCAACTAAACTGCTTGTAATAATAACCCCTTTGTATGCACAGGACACACCAAATCATTTTACTCAGGGTATCACAAGACTTTTCAGTATTTCACTCAGACAAGTGAAAGGCTAGTGCACAAAAACATTGAAAATTGTCTCTGTTAATCCTTGGAATTCTTCAGTTTAACCTTGCCTGAATAAAACTGCATGGGTTTACCTTGAATAAACTGCTCAAGTATGTCAAAGGTAGCAAATGGGATAGTGCAATTTGGAGTATCCTAAAAGACTGAAAAAATTTAATGTTAGATGCTTGTTGGCAAAGATGAGGCACTGCTGGTTGAGGTATTTACTAACTGGTGTATGTTACTGAATGGTGCAAGGTAAGAGATGGCTTTGGTGTTGGTAACTGATCCTACCTTATGTTTGATAAATGTAAATAACTGGTTGATAATGAAGTAATATTGGTTGTGGAATTATTAACATATACATTCTGCCTTATGTTAGATAAATGTTTAACTGCTTGGTAATGAGGCAATATCTGAGGAATTACTAACTTATATGTTAATGAATGGTTTAAGATATGTTTTCGGCAATGTTGATCCTAAATTGATCTTAAGACTGATGGTAACCAGTGCATGAAGATAAGGAATTTTTTATTTATGTATTATTAACTGATATATGTTAACAAATGCATCTGTCGGTGTGCCTAGGACAATTCTGATCCCTAATCAATGTTGGACTTGGTTAATCAGTGAATGTATGCTGGAAGAGGCATTGCCAACTGAATAACATTAACAAATACATCTTGAAGTGTGTAGGACATTGCTGCTCCCCAGGTAAATGTGACAAATGTTAAAAACTGTATGAAGATAGGGTAGTGCTAGCTGATGTACAGTATTACTAACTGATATATGCTAGTAAATGCATCTAGGAGTGTGTCTAATGCCATGCTGACCCCATGTAAATGCTAAACAAATGCCGATAATTGCATGATGACAGGGCAGTGTTACCTAATGTATTACTAACAGATGAATGCTAATGAATGCATGCAGAATTCGGTTTAACGCAATGTTGGATGTAAATGTTTGACAGATTTTTAACATGTACAAAAATGAGTCAAAGGCATGGATAAGGTACAGATAACTAACCCAGGGTAAATATCAAACAAATGTTGGTTGAGGTATTGCCAACTAATCCAAAATAAATGTAAGACAAATATTATCGAGTTCACATAAGAAATGAGTCAGAGGCAATCTTGGTCGAGTTTTCCCCTGATAAATAGTAGGTAAATCTTGGATGTGGTACTGGTGACTGATTCCAAATACAGCATATGTTGGACAAATGGTAGGATGAATGCATGACGAAATTATTTAATGGGATGTTAGCCGAGTAGTCTTCAGATGAATGTGCAGGCAATTCATGGTTGAGGTATTGCTAAATGACAAAATATATGGTAAATGTGTGTTTGAAGGGTCTAATGCAATATTGACTGAGATGTTGCTGACCGTAGGTAATAAAAGGCACAAGTTGGCTGAAGTACTGCTAATCTCAAATAAATGTTAGCCAAGTATTAACGAGTGCTTGAAGATAAGGCAATGCTGGTTGGGGATATTAAGCAAATGTTAATGAATGCATGAGGAATAGGGTCAAAGCAATGTTGTTTTTTTGCTTAAAGACCCCAAAGACATCATATTGTTGCTCAGTGAAGGCGTCATTTGACATACCCTGCGTACTCTTTGTGGTCGGTCTCGTGTTACTGTCTATACCTTGTCCACTCTAACCTGTCTAAACTTTCCATCTCTCTCTCTCTCTCTCCATTATATACACTATACACTGTCTTTACCTTCTCCACTCTAACTTAGTCTAATCCTGTCACCTTTATCCCATTATACATACTGCTACTGTACAATCTGTCCCTTGTAACTGTCTAAAGCTGTCATCCATCCAGCCCGATTTTTTTTTTTTTTAAAGGGAATTTTGGTTATCAAGGCTACAGTATATTACACAACATACCCATTAAAGTTCCTTNTACTTGTCTTTCTCCCACATCCTCTCCTGTACTTGTCTTTCTCCCACATCCCCTCTACTTGTCTTTCTCCCAAATGATCTCCGATTCTCTCTCATGACCACACTGTGCATGGTACGTCAGAAATCGACCTTATTCATAGTTGTTGTTGTTACTGCTGTTACAACCGCTGCCGACAGTGTTTATTACAGATGGAGCTCAGTGTATGTAACTTCCCTATAACAGGCATGGGGGAATTTCTGGTTTAATTAATCTCCAGCAGGGGCATCAAATACAGTATAAAGGCTTTTTGGAGAGACTAACCCACAGGCACTTTCTGAGGTCAAGTTGTATAGTACATGACTGGCCTTGTGTTATGTGGAATATTTATAAAGCTTTCAGCAAACCTACAAAGCTGCATAAACATACCCCTTGCTGAAAAATGTAGTGTAATTATTTTGTTTACCTGTTGGCTGTTTTCAGGTCAGTGATTTCAATTTTTGCTTTAATGATAAGACGCACATGCACACACACACAGAGTTGTATTAAGTTAAGTTAGTGATATGTAAAATGCAGAAGCTGCTTGCCTATAGTGTACTACTTGAATGTCTAGTGGCAGAACCTGGTGTTTTAGGTGGCTATAAACTATATTTTGTTAAGTTATAGTCTCAAGCTAGGTAAATGTACCGTACGAGTGATAACCTTGGGATTCCAAGCACTATATCCCAATTAAACTCGGTTACAATTTCCTCAGTTAGTCATAAGACTTAATGTTGCAGCTTTGGTCATTAGAACCCCACCGTTGAACAAGGGACACCCGTATTCATGATTGGTTTGTTTTACGTAGCATTAAAAAGGTATTCAACAAATGTAAATTATCTACTGCCAGAAATTCCCCCTACTGCTTAGGAAGTTCGGTACAGGGCAGCCATCTTGCGTTGGCAAGCTTTTATAACTCCTGTGGGTGTGTGTCAGGACAATCAGTGTGTGTGTGTGTGTGTGCATGTGCACACACACATACATGGTATATGTGTGTGCACATGTTGATGTGTATGATATATTGAGGTGTATGTGTATATGTAAGTAAACATGCCTGCACTTGTGCATGTGTGTGTGTGTGTGTGTGCATATAATGTATATGAGAGAGAGAGAGATTTACTCCTTAAATGTCAATAATTACTCTTAGGAATTAGATGCTTATATAGAGACAAAAGCCTTGACATGATAAAGCTGTGAAACCAAGAGTCATATTCTGAGTGACTCCGAAGACATCCAAACACCTCTTCCTTAGTGAATTCTGCACATTACACCTCAATATTCTCTTGTATACTACTGATGAAAATTATATCAAAATAAAAACTAACATGAGAGAATTTTACCCCTCAAAATCATCCTGTACATTACTGATGCATTAGGGTGATTTTAAAATGAAGTACCAGATAATGTTAAGTGTAATATGTTGACCGTATCACTGAGGAACGGGAGCCAAAAAGCCTCCTACATTGTCTAGAATATGGCCCTTAACTTGGCATGCTTCAAAATATGCTAGGGATGTAAAAATAAATGTGAATCATAACTGAGGGAGTTAGAACAGCAGTGACTCCAGCCTCACATTTGTTTCTAGATAATCATCATATTTATTGAAATCTTTATACAACTGAACACCCTTTGGATCCTATGACTTTCAATAAAATCACCTGGTATTGGCTGGAATGGAGTACAGTACTTATCATGAGCATGTGGGAGTTGTGAATAAACCACATGATTTTAACGCAACAAATCTAAAATAAAAAAATTACAGATAATATAACCTATAAACACTGTGATATCTGAATAATAATAAATGACTAGTTGCAACTCCCCTACTCCTGACAGGGCAGTAAATAAATAAATGAGTTGATGCTGGGTGGAAAGGCTAAACTGTCACTGCTATTTTAAGGGTCTCAGTTTTGGTATGCGAGCTGACGATGACAAACTGTACATCTCAGGAAGCCAGTCTCAAACACTGTCCATTGATAATTTCTCTCCACTTTTTACAAAAAATATTATGAAAATTTTTACATAATCTGAAAACTGCTTCACTAGGTTTTGAAAGTCACCAGTCTCGTTATTTATCTGCGATGTGAATCTGTGTTTGTGTTTGTAGGTGCACATAATGAGGTGTGAGATGAATTTGAGAGGCTGATTTCAGACACTGTTATTTGGCAGATTCATGAGCCATTTCTGATCACCCTCTATCCCCATCACTGGCTGGAAGGAAGACAGCAGGGTTGCATACTGAATGAAAGCCCATTGTCAAGTGTTGAGGTGGCAGTTGCATCCACTGTTGGACTGTATGAGGGACAGTTTCCAATGTTACCCAACTGAACTACCAACAACTCACTGGGATGCTGCCAGAGATCAAGCAGCATGGAGAACCGCCATTAACCCGTTAACTGCTGCATTTCATGGTCGATCCCCCCATGAAAAAAAAAAAAAATCTCTTTTTCTCACAAATAATTTTTGCTCTTATAAATGAGAGTGCATGGAAAAGAATAGGAAAACCAAATAGGAGTTCATTATTTACCTTAGTTTGGCTGTGGTATGCTATTTATGGACATTTGGGTGAAAAATGTAGTGTGCCTTTTTTAAGAAAAAGAGCTTGATCATAATGATGTACGTAGCAGGCGCAAGCTATTCTTCAAATGATGTGCGTACCAGCCATCGGGTTAAGTGACCATAGCTGACTCATGCATGCATGTTGGGGGCTTCAAAAATGAACAAACAAATGAACAAGAAGCTTACATCTGGTGGTGCCATGCACCCTGGGTGAAGCAGCTGCAGCATCCACCCAGGAGCCAAACCACCTCATATTTCCCTAAACCTCACCATGGGAAGGAACATGATTCACCTTGGTGAGGCACTGTCTACTACAAGGGGGTGATGGTTCCATACTTGATGTATGTACTGTACTGCACTGCTTTTGTGGGTCTGTCTTACACGTGCAGTGCAGGCTGACAGGTCTCCTCAGCCAGACAGAATGAGGTACGTAACAACAACTACAACAGGTCTTTGTTTGGTGTGGAACTGATACAACTTCCCTCCAGCCAAGGGTAGGACTAGAGGGTAAATAAACACTGTAGCTTGTGAATGATAGTTGCAACATAAATTCTGATCCTCTCCATACTGATAAATGACTAAAGTGAGCAAAAATTTTCAAAACCCAGTGAGGTTGACTTCCGAACCCAGGGAACTTTTGTATTATTATATAGAGTTTCACAAATGTCCAACCACAAACTGGAACATAATTACTGTCTAGAACTGTACAATCACCTACACTTCTTATACTACAAGGGGGGTGTTGGGGGTCTTATGTGGCATAATTCTGTTAGTTTATGTCTTACATCTACTGTGGTTGGATTTACTATAATGGACTTAGCCTAACAGTAAATGTGAGGCATAAACATATACATCATTTTCACAAAAGACCTCCAACACGTCACCCCCTGTAGTACATATAGGCAGAGGCAGTTGTACAAGAGGACTAAATAAAGTTTGAGATAAAATCTGTCTTGAAATGTCAGCAGTTAGATTAATCTTTCAAGTCAGAGGATGTATTTATCTTTTTATTCTTTCCATGACATGCCAAGCTATATTTACCACAAGGGAGGCCTGTAGTAGAAGAGTCTGATACAAAGTCCTGACCCCTTCACCGTTAGAGGATTTCCCAAAGTAAAATAAGTCTGGAGGCAGCAAGAATAAAAATATAAACAACATCCTCGAACTGAAAGAGTTAATTCTGTGTCATTGTTGCTCAGGAGTTATGATATATTCTTGGAAGTGTTATTTCCAATCACTGATCATTCAAGCTACATGCAAACTGACTTTTCCATGGATAAAAGTGATAAGTTCATCTCATTATTCATCTGTGAAAAATATTAGAATAAATGTAATTCCATATTGCCGTCCACAGCTGGATCGCTTGTGTATGTGCACAAGAAAGAAGTGCACACCTCAATGAGTGGTGCAGGGTGGTCTAAGATTGTACTGCCAGGCAATTAAAGTTAATGAGAGCTTACTGGTGAAATCTGTACCACTGCACTGATCTTAAGAAGGTACGATTACTGTTTCTTCATGCCCTAAACTTTCCATGCTCAGATCATTTTTGGCCCACCCTGCTTTGCTCTTTGAATATTCAAAGTCATCCACAAATATATAGGAGGGATGTAATGGCTATTGTTGGCTTGAAAACAAATATATATAACCTGTTTTATAGCTATAAGTCTTGGATACTTCATCTTATCAGTATGAAGCTGCTGCTTTGGGAAAACTCTAATTTGTGTCAAATGCTGGTATCTTTATCACTGTCAACACCAATGCTGCCATAGCTATCAGTGAGATCTACAATACTGATAATGATTATTAGAAGTCAATACCTGTACGTGTGAATTCAACTTATTCTTGATGTTATTTTAAAAATACTGTACTTTGAGCATCACTTCCATGCAATGTTGCCAATATTTGGAATTGGTTAGCATGTGTGGGATGAGGTGAAGTCTTTGTTCAGCTCTGGTGTTAATGTTTTAGTTTCATGGAGTTTAGTGTAGCAGGCCTAGAGAGAGTAGCAGCCTCACCACAGCATAATGGAAGTCTGTTTACCACTTCCTGTTCATATTTATAGCCACCCGACAGGCCAGGCAACCGGAAAAAAGGTACTGGAATCCCTATCTCTTGTGAGAATCAAAGTTAACAGGGTTGTATTTGCTCATATTAACTGTACAATTGTGAGTCACAGTGTCTGCCTACCCTTAACCACTGCCCCTGGTGGTTGGAAAGTTGCAGCCAGCATCTCACACCAGAGTCACAGCCAAGATCTTACACTAAATGAAGACCTAATGTTGGTGGTTCAGTGCTTTTCTAGACAGCATGAGGCATGGTGTCATAAAGTAGTTTGGGAAGTCATAGCAATCGTTTCACAGCAAAGACCTGTTGCTGGTCGTTTGAAGCTAACACCACCTAAACATTGGGCAACATGCAAGAAAATGTAAAGATGGAATATACTAAACAAACTGCTAAGGCAGAGGCGCTTGGAAGCTTTCGATGCCTTTGTCCAGTGTCAAATCTTGGCTACTGGTGTCCGTCATGCCTCCGGCAGGACTAAAGGGTGAGCAATGACTGCAGCTGGCAAGTGTACTGGTATTATTGGTGTCACTGAAAGGGTCCCAGTACTTTTTCCAGTCCTTAACCCTTTGACTGTGGTGTTTCCATGAACTGAATACAACCCTCCATCATGAGTTGGAACAAAATCCAATATTGCTTGTTCTCAGCCCGAATGTTAACTGTGACAGCGTTTAACATTTATGGCGCACTAGGTTTCACATGAGCCTAGCAAAATGTCTATCGTAGTAAAATTACCTATCATTAACCTGAAATATGACACAAAGAAGGTTACAGTATTCACAGTCAAGGGGTTAGTAATCTCTTGCAATACGAGAGCAAAGTAGAGAGTGTATAATTAACGTAGCAGGTGATAGTATTAAGGCTGGCTATATATCGATCCAGTTAATAGTTGAAGCTATGAAATACAGTACATAACATTTTTCAAAGGTTTGGTCATTTTCGGCCCAAGATTTTATTTCTCACATAGAATTTTGTTGTTGTCGTTTGTATAAAGCTATCAGGCTAAAGGATGATAAGGTATTCTGGACAATATTTTCACTAGTTCAGGAGGCTCCACAGCACTTTTTCCAGTTACAGTTGTGTACCTAGTGTGATTATATTTTCCTGTATGTTATTTATACCAGCTGTGTTGATATAAAAGGGTGATAATCAACATATATGACAATACAATGCCTTATATTCAAAACCAAACACTAAGCCCAACTCACACCAAGGGCAACAGAAGCCGTGCTACGTGTGTGCAATAGGTCTTTCATCTGCAACTAATCTTTTTCACTGAGGCTACTAACTGCAGAAGCTACAGCATGGCATACACAGAGAAACTCGTGTAAATTACCACAATGAATAAACTTAACTGCAATTCAAAAACATATAGCAAACAAGTCACAGAGCTCATGCAGTTACTAGTGTGGGACGGAAGGAAGTGGTGCCAAAAAAGCCTCCTAAACTGAAGAGAATATGGTCCTATGAAACGAAATATTTACAGCAAGTTCTTGTTATATCAGTACATCATCTTGCTTGCCATTCTCTCATGCTGTCAAACTCATACAATATTAAAGAAAAAGGTCAATTAAATTCCACTGCTAGATAGAAAGTTTTCCCTGGTTTTCCACTATTGACAAAGCCAACCGTAAGAAAAATATGCTGATACTTTTGCCCACAACCCAGGTATATAACGAGAACTGCTTGTATCAACTCTGATTAATGTTGGCATTTCACACCTAGTTCATGTGAAATACAGGATCATTACTGGATAAAAGGAACATTCAGGGAAGTTAGTGCTTGTATATATCTGTATGTATCAACCCATTTACACACAGGTATAGGTTAGTGATGATAGCTGGGAAAACAAGTTACTCCCTCACACTGTTACAGAGAGGTGTTGAGTATTTGGGTGGCAACATTCTTCCTCTACAGCTGGTCCTCAATTAAAGTTGTTTCATTTAAAGTTGTTTCATGTAAAGTTGTTATTAACCTGCATATGATTTAAAAACCTTTTATTTGTTTAAAGTCCCTTGTGATACATTATAAACTTGTTTCTATTTAAGCCATTAGTATTTTTTGTTCTTGCTGAATCCATAACTCATGAACCAGAAAAAAAGGTCTTAGTTTTATCACACAAGACAGACTTTTGCCTGAAAACATCCAAGACTTTATATGAGGACTGGCTGTATTGTGGAGAGGATTGTTTGGTGCAGATAAACACAATGAAAAGATTACAGTGGTGATGTGTAACTCTAAAAACTACTGTATAATGAAAATGTACAACTAAGAGAAAACTAACAAATATCAGGTCAAGGTTCTAAAGTATATATGAATGCTTGATATTTCATGATGTATGACAATAATGATAAACAATGGTAAAAATATCAATAAGTTTGGAAACATAAACAGTAATTGGTAGAAATATCTGGTAATATCTGGTTGAGAGTTGAAACATACAGTAATTGGTAAAAAAAATATGAGGTTAAGTTTTTGTTACATGAAATTGGTACAAATGGAGAGTTACAATTCTGAATCATATATCTGGTAGAAATAACAAGTTAAGGATTTGAAATATGAAACTGGTAGAATTACTGTATAAAAGTTAGGGATCTGATTCATGTACAGTAAATTGTAGAATAACCTGAGTATTTTAAATAATGTATGCAATTGGTAGAAATAACTGATTAGGAATTTTAAATGTATTACTGGTAGAAATATCATCACTTATAAATATGTACAATACATTAAGTGGTAGAAAAAACTGGTTAGGGATTTGAAATATTTAACTAGTAGAAATAACCGGTTTAGCTTTTGAAACAAGTAATATGTAGAGATATTGAAACAAGTAATATGTAGAGATATCAGCTGAAAAATGTAACTGGAAGAAATACTGTGCTAGGACTTTGAATCATACAGATATCAACTGGAGAAAAAAGAAAATTAGATACAAAAATATATACTGCCTTTTTATCCAGAATCATTGCAGATTTTTTGTGATGTGGAAGACAGTGTGAATGCTGTACCTTTCAGCCTAAGGAGACGTAATTAATCTGTTTTTAAAATGTCGATTCCTAAAATTTGGCCTTAACAGCCAAACTGTTTAAATTCACATGGACATGGGGAAAGCAAGCTTTTATCTTTTGACATGACATTTATGGAAAGCCTCGTTATTAAAAGTGAGTAGCCTGCATCCCATATTCTATGGAGCAGTCCGCAATAATATAGAGGCCAAACCTGTTCTATCTTCATGAGGTGCTGCAGAAATTACTGCATCATAAACTAGCACAATCAGTGCCCACGTATGTCAAACCATTACAAAAACACTGACTAAATAAAGATCACATGACAAAACCGAGTCCCACAGTACGACAATGTAACCAGGTGTGCTGTATAGGCTGTTGGACTGGCTGAGGTTAAGATAATCAATTCATCAGTAACTCAGCAAACTTGACAGTGATATTGGTGTTTCTAAGCTGGCCTCTTTGAGTGTCTGGCAAAAACTGGGAGCTTGCCTTCCCCACGGTAGTGTTCAAGTTTTAAGCATACAGTCAGTCCTCATTTAATGTTATTACTTCGTTATTTTATTAAGTTGTGAATTATCATAATTTTATTTTGAACTTAACTCATTTAATGTCCCTTTATTCTTGCTACTACAATACATTATTTTTTTCTTAACTTAGGAAGCATCTGATGTGTGTTTAAAGGCTTTTTATATCCCCTTCTGTTCAGTCTCTATAAAGTTATAAAATTGTCTGTAGATGGCAAGAATAAAATGAAAAAGACATCCCTGGCCTCAATGGATTAAGTGAAGGCTGAGTGTATGGCTAAAAAGATACTGTTGAAACTGCAAAGCCGCAAATGCAGTGGGTGATGCAGGTGGACACAGTAGTGTGAAGTATGACATTCCAGACACACACACACTACAAGGGCTACGGCATTCACACTATTGTCATTCTTGGATCACATAGGTGCTTGCATATTTTGATGATCAGTCTTTATATTCTCACTCTTTTTAACTTTTTACTTTCACTGTTTGATTTTAACTTTTGTCCCATTTCCTGTGAAAAAAAGGAGTTCATGTGCACAATTTACTCTTTCATTTTTAAATATTCTGTTGGTTTTAGAAATTTACAGGGTTTACATGCTCATTTTTCGCTTGTACTGTTTGATATTAATTTTGCCTGTTTTGAAATTACAGTACCGTACTTGTGCACACTTTGGCCCTGGCTGGTTTGCTACTGTTTCAAACTTCAAAGCTAAGTTTAAATTGACTGTCATGGGCTGAGCGTGCTGCATAATCGATTAGTTTTGCAGGAATTGTTATGTCTAGTTTCAGCAGGAATTGTTAAATTACTTTTGGCAGGAACTGTTATATGATTAGTTTTGGCAGGTAATGTTTATATGATTAGTTTTGGCAGGTAATGTTATATGGTTACTTTTGGCAGGAACTGTTATATGATTAGTTTTGGCAGGAATTATTATATGATTAGTTTTGGCAGGAATTGTTGGCAGAATTTGTTATATGATTAGTTTTGGCTGGAACTGTTTTGGTAGTGGAGCTGCTTTTGGTAATGAAGTAGCTTTGTATGACACATATAGTTAGCTGTGTTAGTGCTACAGAAGGCTTGTGGAAGGTATCAAAGGGGCCCAAGATTAACAGACAAACTTACAATCAATATGTTATTGTAACTATGATATGTTTTTTCAGAAAGAACAAGAGATGATAAACTAGTAGAATATTAATCACACGACATGGGGCTTACAAGCACATGCCCTGTCACAAGTGGGATATGTTATGTGGGAAGAAGAAATGATAACATGGCTTGTCATAAGAAGAGACATGGGAGAATTGTCTTTTCCTTTGCTATCCTTCCTGTATCAGTTATGACAGGGATGGACGGTGCATGAGACTTAGTGCTCTCCCTTCACTGCCTATCTTGTAAAATAAATAACAGCTACAACTGGAAATGGATCATAATGGGGAAATTCAGTGCTGTATTGTCCTTTGTGGAAATGGAAATCACAGTTACGACGAAGAATTGATCGTAGGCTTGTTTTGTGAATCAAGGTCCAGGATATTCATAGGTGTGCAGTTTTTTGGCGGGAGATGAAGTGCCACTCTATTCTTTACTAACCTATATACTGTATCTTTATTGAGTCCTGTTTACGAAGTTGGTAAGGGTTATCATATTATATTAGTTTGTAGAAAGGTGTTTTGTTTTATTTGTCCCCCTTGTGTGGTTATGGGGGTTAGAGATATAGTATGAGGAAGGAGGGAAGGAAAGGGATGGGACAATGGGGAAGGGAAGGGAAGGGAAGGGAAGAGAAGGGGGAAGGAAGGGAAGGGGGAAGGGAAGAGAAGGGGGAAGGAAGGGAAGGGGGAAGGGAAGAGAAGGGGGAAGGAAGGGAAGGGGGAAGGGAAGAGAAGGGAGAAGGAAGGGAAGGGGAAGGGAAGAGAAGGGGGAAGGAAGGGAAGGGGGAAGGGAAGAAAGGTAGCATACAGATGGCTTAGAGGGGAAGGAAGAGAATGGATTAGAGGAGGAAGGGAAAAAAGGTTGAGAAGCGGTTGGGAGGGAGGTAAGAAGTGAAGGGAATGAGGAAAGGAAGGAAGGACAGGAAGAAAAAAGGGAGGTAAAGAAGAGAGAGAAGAACAAAGGGAAAGACGGTTGTGGGAGGACTGAAGTGGGAAGGGAGGAAGGGAAAGGAATGAAGAATGAAAAGAAGTGAAAGAAGGAAGGATGTGGAGGGCTTAGGAGGGAGAGAAGGGAGGGAGGGAAAGAGGGAAGGATGTGAAAGACTTTGGAATGAAGAAGGGAGGGAAGTTAAGTAGCAAAGAGGAGGAGGAAAGGAAGTAAGGAAGGAAAGATGATGAGGGATCAGGAGTAAGGAGGGAGAAGGAAGGGTAGAGGAGGAGGAAGGATGTGGAGAACTTAGTGAGGAAGGATGAATGAACGAAATATGTTGACTTGGGAGGAATGAAGGAAAAGTAGGAAGGATGGGTGTGGAGGACTTAGGAGAGAAGGAGGGAAGAAAAGAAGAGAAGGAAAGAAGGATGTGGAAGGCTTCTGAGGAAAGGATAAAAGAAGGAAAGGTGGAAGAGAGGGAAGCATTTAAGGATGAGAAATACTTAGTAGGGAAGAACAGGAGAAAAAGAGCGAAGGAAGGAACGATATGGATGGCACAGATGGGAAGAGGAGAGGAAATGAAGCAGAGAAGGGAGGAGAGGAAGGGTGTGGAGAGTTTGGAAGGAAGGAAGGAAAATCTCAGAGGGAAGAAGGGAGGGAAGGAAAGATGTGGAGGGATTAGGAGAGGAGGAAAGGATTACGATGGAAGAAGAGGGAAGGAGGAGAGAAAGGATGTGGAAGGATTAGAAAGGACGAAGGGAGGGAAGGATGGATGAAGAGGAGGAAAAGAAAGAAGGAAGGATATGGTGGGTTTAGGAAGAGGTGAAGGGAAGGAAGGAAGAGTAGGAAACGTGCAAGGCAGGAAGATATGAAGGACTTAGGAGGGAAGGAAGAAGAGGAGAAATGGAGAGAAGGATGTGGAGGATTTAGAAGAGAAGAAGGGAAGAAAGGTTGGAAAAAAGGATGCAGAAAAAGAGACTGAAGGCAGAAAAGAAGAGAAGGGGAGGAGTAAACACAAGGAGGGGAAAAAATAAGAAAAATGAAGGGAACAAAAGCGACTGGGAAGAAATGGGAGAGTTTGTGAAAGCAGGTCTGAGAATGAATGAGAGATGGAGGAAAATGACAAAATATTTACATCACTGGATTAACAGGGTGTAACGTACATGTATGTGTGTGTGTGTGTGTGTGACTATACTGAATGCACTGACAGAAACAAATATCGTAATTAATGTCTCCTCAGCTCCGTTTTCTACCACTGGCACTATTAATAAATCCCTGAAGCTCCGAACCCCTTCAGTAACCCTTTAACTTTGAACAGGGACACACGCACTCCCTTCCTTAGCGATTCGTGTTGCATCCTTACAAATTAACACACTTCTACGTATTTCAATATCGATACAGCTTCTATTAATAACACACACAAGGATACTGAGGTGTAATGTACAGAGTAAATCGCTTAGGAAGTGGTGTTACGAAACTTCCTGTGCCAGTGACAAGACCTAGTGCCAGTCTGTTGTGGTAATAGTTGCAACTCCATCTGAACGTGAACCCCGTGGACTGCACCCCCCCCCCCCCCCCGTCTTCTGTAGTCCACTATTATTTCAAGTGATTTTAGGGGAGTGAAGGACGTTTGTATAGCCGGGCAGTTCCACCGACCTGTCATATCAGTGCCACCACGTGAAGGCAGTTCTCTCCACCACCCCTTGTTTATGGTAAGTAGCAAGTGTTTTATCCCTTTGCTACCATTTGTTTATACATCAAATCGTCTGTTATGAAAAAATATCTATGTGTCTCCACAGTAAAGAAGGTGCTATCATCATCACCACCATAAATCCTCATCACCACCACCACCATAAATCCTCGTCATCACCACCACCACCATAAATCCTCGTCGTCACCACCACCACCATAAATCCTCGTCATCACCACCACCACCATAAATCCTCATCACCACCATTCAACTATTAGCTATACAGAGAAGCAAAGGCACAGTAATAGAATAACAGCACTACAGCACTAACCATAAACACCCCTCCATCCACCCACCGTTCCTCACACCAAACACTCATGCACAATCTTAAAAGTCCTTCCACCCACCCACCCACTTACCTACTCATCCATCCACCCACCTACCTACTTACCTACCCACTCACTCACCCCCCCCCACCCATCTACCAACCTACCGACCGACCCACCCACCCCTTCCTTGTTATAGACGTTTTCTGCTTAACGTCAGACGGTTTTATTCAGCTGAGTGTAGTTCTTGAAATGGCTTAGGTCGTTTGCTAATAAAAATGTACTGTGGTGGTGGTGGTTTCCCTATCACCAGATTATGCATCCTCTACCAAGCCATTTTCCACATGGTTATAATGCGAACACAATAATTTTTATAACATTTGCGATTTTCAACGTGATTTAGGGCTGTTCTAAAATCAGCATAATCTAACCCCGTCAATCCTACATCTATCCATCCATCCCTCTATTTACCTATCTATCCATCTATCTACCTACATATCCATTTACCTATCTATCTACCATCCATCCATCTGTCCATCCATCCATCTATCTTTTATCTGTTTTTTTAAGACCAACAGCTGTTCTCGAAATGAAGGATTAATGAAGTATGTAACCACTCACACAATAATAAACTCGCTAACAATCATCTTCCCAACCGACACATTCTCAAATTGAAGTGAACATTAATCTTTTCAATACTGTAACGTTATTTTCCATTACATTTTTTTATACCTACATACCATTTTCATTTAAGTATTTGCTTTCCTCTATACTGCAGGGGATACACAATCTTCCTTAATTCCTTCAACGCTTAGGTTATTATGCTAAATGTCTGGTACACTCTGGTCACACTAACTTGGAGCAAAAGTGTCTTATCTTGAATGCCAGGCTGTAACAAGAGGGGCTGGTATTCCCATTGGTTAAGGAAGCTCCCTAACACCTCTTCCATAGCGATTTACTTTATTACACCTTGCCATTCTCTTTACATATATCCTTCCAATATCACCATACTCTGTAATTATTATGTCTATCTTTAGCCAGACGCCCTAATCCCGCAAAGGGTGGCCGCAGACAAAACGCCTCCAAGTCAGTCACCCCCCACTTGACTGCCCTCCCCCCAACTCACTCCCCCCTCCCTCATATACCTCTCAACAAAAATGATACTCAACAGCCATATCCAAAAATAAATCGCCAAGGAAGAGGTGTTGAGAGCTTCCATAACTGCTGAGAATACGGATCTCAGGGAAAGGATTTACAGCCGCGGTAGTCTAGTTCTGCCACTGGGCTACGGAAATTTGATGCAAAGAAGACTAACATCTCAGCCTAGTTCCGGTGACAAAACGATAGAACCATTAATAAAAATGAGAGAGAGAGAGAGAGAGAGAGAGAGAGAGAGAGAGAGAGAGAGAGCCAAACAAGCAGGAAAAATAAGCATCCACTCTCAGTTTAATTAAATTCGTAGTAAATCAGCCTTAAAATAAACCAAACTGCAGCATATTAAAAAGTTGCATTTTTTGTTGCAAGAGTAATGTGTATGGTAAAAACGCCCTTCAAAAATTTGATATAATGTGGTTAAAACTGGCATAAGCTCACATAATTATGTTACAGAAAACACGGTAAATTTTGGGACAAAACATGGTAAATTATGGGGCAGAAAACATGGTAAATTTTGGGGTATAGCATGGTAAATTATGGGGTAGGAACATGATAAACTATGACACAAAACATAGTAAGTTATGGGACATAAAACATAGTAATTTATGGGACAGAAAACATGGTAAATTATGGCAGAAATCATGGCAAATTATGGCAGACATCATGGTAAATTACGGGGCAGAAAACATGGTAAATTGACAGAAAACATGGTAGATTATCTCATGAATTTGAAACGAGTCATGAACGTGGAAAAAATTCATAAAAAAATTAAACATATATGATACTGACCTCCATTTTTATCCTAGCAACCTAACCCAACCTACTTACCAATCTAAATTAATGTATACTTATTTATATCATGGTTATCCCCGCCTAAAGTAACTAAAGACCCAAAGAAAGCCTAAATTAACCCAAAATGCTAGAAAATGATGCTTTTTCCTCATTAGCGATAGTTCAGTAACGCCAAAACAATGCAATGAAATAAATAAATCCCGAGGAAAAAATAACCATCCTGATCGTTATAATAAAATGAAATTGGGAAATATTCGAGGTACTAGAGAACCGATTAAAAAAAAAAAAAAAATCAGAGGGCTGGGGAAATCGCCGCCACACCGTCGCCATCACCACCACCAGGACCAGCTCACTAACCCCCATACAAGCGTAAATATTTTAAGGGAATAAATACACACTACAACTTCCGACAAATTGGGCCATAAAATTCCAGTTCACCATGTCTGGCTGCTAAGAAGGCTAATTTATCCAGGAAACTGTTTTTTATTAATATGGATCCTGGATTCGGTCTTTTCCGAGTTGACATCTTCCTCTGCGGCGAAGGTTCATCACTCTACTTCCTAACTTATCGCCATTTACAGAACACTTGCCCTCCCCTGCTTATGCATATCATGACCACCAGCTATCAGAGAAACTGCTGGAAATAAAGAGCGAATTCGTAGAGATCACTAGAACAAAATATGAACGAACAATCATGCTCACCTTCGACGCCACTACCCCGTCGTCTCGCCAGCCGCCATGCTGCCCAGGAAAGAACATTCGAGATTGGGAAAAAGCGAACGTCATTAAATTTAAATATTTTCTCTCTCCCTTGGTCGCATTCTCTTGTATTTAATTTTAGCTAACACCATATGACTTTATTTTGCTAAGAGTAAGCTTAGAATCCAGAGAATGTAGTTACAGTTGTCATTCATAAACCCCTGAAAGAAATGAAAATGCTCACAATAAACATAAGCTTTTCCTTCTTTCATGCATAGAAAAATTGATGGTTTATATTTACTGTTCCGTCGATATTTCTCAGGTGTATTGAGATGAGAGCCGTACGTCTGAAGATGGTGACAAGAGGAAGAGGAGGGGGGGGGGAACGGCGGGAAGATTTGAAATTTGGTATCGTCTTTCATCGCCACTTCTGCAAGGTATACTATCCTTCGAGGTTTTATATTTTTATTTTCTAGATTTGACTAATTTCCTCTATTTTTTTTTTTTTTTACTAATTCCGTCTGAACTTAATAGACTTTCTGATATTAGAAAATGCTCGATATCACCAGTCAAGAGGTTGAGAGGAAACGTTGCATCATTTTATTTTGATTTTTCTGATATATGGTGCCTTTTTATTATTATTATTAATATATTATTGTTATTACTAAAATGCGTATCAGGTTAATCCCCCCTTCGCACAGGTATAATAAAGACGCCACCCCCACCCAAGGAAGGGACAACAGGGAGGTTGAGAAGGAGCGCGCGCACTCAGGGCTAAAAGGGATTACATCTACCTACCTCTAGGTGTGGGGGTGGGTGTAGGTAGGTGTGGGTGGGTGTAGGTAGGTGTGGGAGAGTGTAGGTAGGTGTGGGTAGGGTGTAGGTAGGTGTGGGTGGGTGTAGGTAGGTATGGGAGAGTGTAGGTAGGTGTGGGAGAGTGTAGGTAGGTGTGGGAGAGTGTAGGTGGGTGTGCGTGGGTGCAGGTAAGTGGGTGTGGGAGTGTGTAGGTGTGTGTGTGTGTAGGTAGGTGTGGGAGAGTGTAGGTGGGTGTG
>JAGKTI010003932.1:643-20700 GCA_018397915.1 Birgus latro | reverse complement strand
GTGAGTGTGTGTAAGTGGGTGTGTGTACATGGGTGTGGGTGTGTGTAGGTGAGTGTGGGTGTGTGTAGGTAAGTGTGGGTGAGTGTAGGTATGTGTGGGTATATGCAGGTAAGTGTAGGTGGGTGTAGGTGTGTGTGTGTGTCTGTAGGTGGGTGTGGGTGGAGATGCAAATCCAGGAACCAAACCTTCACACTTCCCTGTGCCTCGCTGTGGTGAGGTGCTGTCTGCCATAAGGGAACATTATTAGACTGCAGGAGATGGGCTTGCAGGGGCAGTTGCTTGCCCGCAGTTAGTGGGTGTACTCAGCCGCACAGAGTGGGGGAAACTCAGTAACGATAAATTTTTGTCCATTTTGCAACTCATTGGCATTAAAAGAATAATATACCTCTACAGCTTTCCTGTAGCACTTCTGTTAGCACCATAAGGCCTCGCTGCTGGCCTCTGCAGGTGGCCTGTCATATGCATCATATTCGTGTATGCACAAGATACCCTAAGCACTGAAGTTTCCCACACCACATCCATTGTCTGTGATCAAAGAATCTCAAATAAACTATATCCTGTGAAAGACATACGAATATGATTCTGTACATAAACTGTCACTCTGTCCATTAAAGGAAATATTATATGCCCAAAAGAGAGGGATGCAATATAACTGGAACTGGTGAGAGAGTTCAAATACCTGGGTACAGTGATAGAAAAGAGAGGAAATGTGCAAAAGAAGTGGAAAGTAGAGTGACACAAGGAAGGAAAGTAGCTGGTGCTATGAAGGCCTTGATAAGAAACAGAGGCTTGGAGTGTAGCAGCTGTGCGTGGCTCACATGAAAGAGTGTTCGTGCCAACTTTAACATTTGGATGCGAGACTATGGTGTGGCATGAAAATATAAAGGAAGAGTAAGAGCAGTGGCGATGGGACAGCTGAGGAATGTATGTGGAGTACTGAGAGTGGATAGGGTACGAAATAATGTGATACGTGGCAGATGCAGAGTGAGGAAGTCTGTGGACACCAGAATTGAAGAGAGTGTACTGAGATGGTATGGTCATGTGGAGAGAATGGATACCAACAGAATGGTGAAATAGGTTTATCTGAGCAAATCTGCAGGAGGGAGGAAGTGAGGCAGGCCAAGAAGAAGGTGGAGGGATATGGCGAATAAGTGAGTAAGGAAGAGAGGTATGGAAGTCGGTGAGGCTAAGGAACTGACAGGAAACTGAGCTGGCTGGATGAACTTTGTGCGGAGAAGCTCATAACCAGGGATTTGGCACCCCTTTTAACGTGACAGCATTCGGAATGACTCTATCAGACAGGTATATGTGAAGCTACAGTACGTGGTGAAAGTTTTTTGGCCTAACTGATGGAGCCTGGATTCCGTGGGCTTGAATGGTGAGTGAATGGAAGCATGGCCCACTGAATTGGGCAATATTACGCTGTCTGGACGTTGCTACTCCTTACCCAGCCCTAGGGTAGGAAAGGAGGTCCGGATGATGATGATGTATATGGTACTTCATGCACACATGAACTATGAGCAAGTAACCCTATGCACAAAGTATCCTATTCCACATCCCCTTACTTAGGGATAGGGTAGTTTGTGCATAGGATACTTTGTGCCTGTGACCCTATATACAAACAAAGTATCCTATACCATATCCCCATTCTTAAGTAGAGGGCTCTTTATACATATAAACTGAACACACACTGGGCCCTTCTTCATGAACAAAAACATTTAATCCGTTGTATCCATAATTATACTGGTTGACATGAGGTGCTATAGTTCTGTCACATTAACAAGACCCATATTTTAGCCATTTTGCAGTTTACTTCGCATAGCTAAGTGGCATAAAAAGACAGTGCTGGGTTACACATCCTCCCCATAATACTTTTTTTGTGACCAGCATCGAGGTTAATCTATTCTTACATCTCAGCATTTAAAATTGAAGGGTGGCAATTATAAGCCAAGTTGGAGTAAAAGGAATACAGTGATCCTCCCTGACTGACTATAATACGGACCTTCAACTTCCTACACAAAGTTACAGCACAAGACATATGGCAAGCCTCCTTAACCAACAAAAAATGGCAGATGTTCCTCTTACTCTTGGCATGAGTTTGTCCTCTCTCCTCCTAGAATTCTGAGCTGTAATAAGAGGTAACACTAGGATATGCTTCTAGTCATGAAAAAGTGCTATGGAAAGGGTGTAGACCCATACCACTGCCCTTTTCCATTCCTGGACTGAGTGAAATACGCTGCAAACGGAAAAAAACATGGCAAGTTTAATGTGGACTCTTTTCCCTTCAACCTGGCATAAAATTGGCACCTGTATCTTCAATGCTGAGTTGTAACAATAACATTTGAATATGGTGTAAGGGTCTTTTCTGAAACACTCAAAAGATACAGTATAATTAACTGATGATCCAGAATATGAAACACTCCAGAAGACCTTGTAAACATTTTTGGAAGAACAACTTAATCTCTGCTAGCTGCAAATATACCTTATGTGTGAGGAAAAACGTAAAGGATTTTTGGATTTCATTTTTACTTGAAATATATGGGCAGCAACAACATTTGGTCGAAGAGCTGTCCATGTACAAAGCCTACTCTGGCCTGGAAATTGATTTTTCACTGGAAGATGGCTAGCTAATCTATCATTATTATTATTATCATTATCATTCTGGATGTAGGCTCTGATATCTTCTTTTATGTACCTGTATGTGATAAATATTTAGTTGAGCAATATATCACTCATGATTCGTACTTTCTGGCATTATATATTTTAAACATTTTCCTTTCTGGCATTATACATTTGAAATTGTACTTTGTGGTGCTAAACACTATTAAAAACTTCCTTTCTGGTGTTTTCCCATTATAAAAATTTCACTTGTGGTCTTTGAATGATTTTTTTTTTTCCCCATTTATCAGAAGAGCTGCCTACTCAATTGTCTTTAGTCTGGTTGTAGGACTTCTAGTGTTATGTATCTGAAAATTTTTGCTCTGTGTTGCTAAAATGTTTGCCATGAGATAATGCTGCTGCTGATGAGGACAATGATGATGATGACGATGATTATGACTGTCATGTGATGATGATGATTACTAAATGACGACAATGATGATGATAACTACTGTATGACGATGATGATGACTCCTCGTGGTGTGATCACGTCTTTGGAAATGGTGATCATACACATTCCTGGTGTGGACATGTAAGTTTGAGATTTGATATCTGGTAATACATACATTAAAGGTCTTACTCTCTGTTTGGTAGTGTCTGTGGTATCGGAGGCCTTATGTGTTCGTGGTGTGGAAGCGTGTGTTCAAGGCGAGGTAGGGTGTGTTCGGGTCGTGGCATTGTTAAATCGTGTCGCTGTAATGCGTGTAGGGGATGTGGAGGTGCCAATCCCAGGTGCTGCAGCGTATGATCCAAATGCGGCCTTACGTGATCATTCCGCTGGAGTAAGTGATCGGAGTGTGGGACAGGGTGGTGGTCGGTGCGTGGTAATGCGAGATCATTCCGCGGTAGTGCGAGATCATTACGTGGCATTGGGAGGTCATTTCGTGGTAATGAAAGGTCATTTCTTGGTAGTGTGAGGTTGTTTCGTGGCATGGTTTGATCATTCTGTGGCATTGTGTGGTCATTTCGTGGAATTGCATGGTCATTATGAGGTATCATATGGTCGTTTCGTGGCAATGAATGCTCATGGAGTGGCATTGTGTGATCATGGCGTGGTAGCGTGTGTGGATGATGAGCTATCGGTTGCTGACCATGTGGTATCTGATGGTCATGTCTTGGTAGGAGATGAAGCTGACTGTGTGGTGGTAACTGGTGGTGTTGTGTGTGCTGTGGCAGGTGTTCGTTTGGTGGTAATGTCTGGTGCTGGTGGTCTCTGTTTGACACTGTGTTCTCCCTAACTGGTATAGTCGGGTCACCGGTATTTAGCGTCCCATCATTCTGTGGTGACCCCTCCTGCTCTGACTTGAGAATGCTCACAATATCCTTCAGACACTCGTTATCAATTGCGATGCCCTCGGCTTGTCGTCTGAGTGTCCTGCGTGAGGGGAGAGGGTAGCCCTGAGCAAGTAGTTCATCATACCCTCCACCCCCACATGCCAGTCTAATTCGTGATGCTTTCTTAATAGTCTCTATACTCCACTTGTGCCCTCGTGTGGTTGAGCTAGAGAGGGCCAAAATTTGATCTGGGTTAAAGAGTTTGCCGATGTTCTGGTAAAGCGTTGCATGTTTCTCTTCCTGCAGCTTCAGTCTCCGCCGCAGATCTGCTACCTCCGCCCTCAGTTTAACAACTTGTCCCTCATTGTAGTCGTACGTGGTCGTGGGGACCTGCAGATCCAACAGTCAGTATGTTGCTCAAGGAAAAGGTCGAGAAGTAACAGTAAATTAGATACAAAATACCTATGAAGAAGAGGGTACTAAAGGATGTGCTGTTAATGGTTTTTCTTGGTGCTAGAGAGGGATGCCTTCAGGGGGTGGCACTAACATAACCGAGTGGCTCCACTGTCCAATTATGCAAGTGTCCCTCATTTCCCTGCAGTCCACTGGGTTCACATCTAGATGAGCCAGGGATTGCTGCTGCTGCTGCTACTACTACAGCACTACTATTACTACTACTACCACTACTAGTACTACTACTACTACTGCTGCTGCTAGTCATGATCTGGTATACTGTACAATGGAATTAAATCACATGAAAACCTATCGCATACAGATTTACCGTAAATCGGTGTCGCTTTAACACGGACTTAATGGGGATATACTGAAGGTCAAGGGCCAAATAACCTTAAAAAAAAAAAAAAAACTTACCTTGGTACCCTCTGTAGCATCATGCTTCCCACTAGGGGCTGCATCCTTGCCGAACATGATTTGCACACAAAAAGTTATCACTTACTCAATATTACAAACTGCCTATTTGCTGTGCACCTGCACTGTTATCTGCTGACAGTGTTGGTGTTTCAATGGCCTGGCATGTGCGAGAGGGAACGAAAGGAAGACGATCACAGCGCATGTAAACACTGGACTGCCATCTTGGCTTAAATGTCTGACACAGCTTGTGTGGCCAGCACTGCGTATGCAGTGGACTGTTGTAAGCAGCCACCATTATTGTCATATAAGCAAATTCTGTGACTGTCAACCTGAAACTGGGCATGACTTTCCCCTCCCTCCCCTCTACTGATTTACTGCATACCGAACCATCACATACTGGGTCGTGACTGTACTTGGTTCAGGAAACCACCATGAGTCAACAAAACTGTGGATACAGTATCTCTTATGGAGCCGTCATTTCCTTGTTACATAGAGAAAACTGTATACAAACTACCCCTAAGGTGTATTAACCACTTAACCGTGGGCCGTCACTTTTGTGACGCTCGGTGGCGATGGCTTAAGCCGAGGGCCGTCAGTTGGGTGCCTCTGTTTTCTTTTTAATTAGCTGGGGCCTTCAAAATCTAAATATATATGAAAAATGTTGGACAGTCCTGAGTGCTATTTATATCACTCAGGCTAGTTTGGGCCTATATTTTATAAAAATAAGTCAGAGCGCGAATAGCCACTGGCTGGAAGTGCCAGGACCACCTCACACAACCCCGCAGTTTAGGGGTTAATGGTATGCAGTGCTGGGGAGGGACGCATTCATGTGGTGCAACCGGCACAACCTGGCAACTTTAATGACTGGTTATACAATGCCCCTTATTCCCTTAAGCTTAAGGATAATGGTGGATTTCAGGACAGGGGCAACTTCAGCCTGCAGTCCACTGAGTTAATATTTAATTGAACTTAGGGCTACTACTACCGCTGCTGCAAAAGAAAACTGCATAGCAACCACATCCTCAGTGAAGGCATACGTGGTTGTGGGACCCTGATGCACTGAGTTAGGTTGCTCATGTGGAGGAGCATAAGCAGGTAAAAGCTCCATAAGACTAGCGATAATGGAAGAGTTATACTCATGCAACCACAACATGTCCACAAAACCATGAATATTTTCGAGCGACACCCAATTCCCTATGGCATGTACAAAAGGAAGCAATACACGATGCAAGAGAAACACCAACCAAGAAGATATATCGGTAGCTACCCAGGAACATTATGCAAAAAGTCAAAGTGAAAGTATGACGTTCACTTAATAATTATACATGCAGTCTAAGGTGGTGTGCAGTGTTAGAAGAGGTAAGAAGTGAAGCTGAAATCTAGAAATGAGTCCATGGTTGAAAATACACATCAGGATATGAAGCAACCCCATGGATATTTTCATGCTGTTAACATAAAGTGCATAATTCCATCAATATATCTGCTTCAACACCTGTACTAAGAGGTGCCCTACATTTCCGAAAAGGTGGTTATTTTCCTTCTTTTTCAGGGACTGCCCTATCTGTTACTCATAAACTCCCAGAGATAGAGGTCCTACTCTTATCAATTCATTTGTCGCTACTGTTATGGGCCAAGGATAATCTGAATGTGAACATGATGAACTGCAAGCTGCCCTTTTCCTGTAGTTCCCTATTCTCCGTTGGGAGTTGGGTGGAATGAGGGATGCTTTGTATACCCAGGTTATACAGGTGTTGCTTTGTGGCCATCCCTCTCCAGCTCCATCTTATCTATTTGAATGAATGACACCCTCCTACTGCCACTGCATTTACCATGAAAACAGAGCACAATTTCTGTATGTGGGCATAATTTTTATATCTGAATAACTGAAAACACTATCAAATCAATCCATAAGATTACATGGGGTAGAGAGCAGTGAAAATAAGGACAGGTAGTTAAGTAAATAAGTGAAACAAGACACCTTACCGACAACTGCACACAGACTGGGAGATCAGAGCTGAAGAACTCTGCATCCTCTGCATCAGGGTCCTGCTGCTTCACCTTATCCAGCATGGGGGAGTTGACACCATCCTCGCATTCCCCAACAGGAGGTGACGTGGCGAGGGGGTCCTGTTGATCTTCCCGTTCCACTACAGGGGTACAACTTCCTGACTCTGGCTTAACATCGACTGGGAAGTCCTTGCAGCCATTCCTGGTTGCCATCAGAGAACTGGAGTTGGTGCCCCCTCGTGTTTCATTCTCTCGGTCTATCGCCGGGGAGGTGCAGTCACTCTCTGGTTTGATGAGGGAAGGGTCATATGTAGGACGGGGCTCCAGTGTGGGGGACTTTGTGTATGTGTGGTCAGGCTCACTCTGCAAGGGACAAACATCGTCATCATCATCATCACCCTCACCATTACCATATTCCTCACAAACATCAAGAACGCTACCTATACCAACAGAACAGTGAACATCATCACCACCACCATTGTTGCTGACAATCATTATCGATATTACCATCATTATCATCCTAACATTCTTTTCCACTGGCAAACAGGTTAGGTATGTGAAAACAACACTGTGATGTGTGGTGTGGCTCACTCTACCATTAAAACAAATTTCTTCTTTAAAACAGCACATTCAGAACTCAAAACAGTATCAAAATGCATCTAATGTGACTGGATGTATCAGTCTGTAAAAAAATGTTAAGCTTCATTTCAGCACTTCAGAGACATTAGTGATGTACAGTACTGAGATTATTAAAAATCTGTGAGAGCTGTGTCAAACCTTACACATCAGTGAACGTAACATCATACCATATAGTTTACAAGGGCTCCAAAAAGCTTGGATGTGTTGGCCTTGGTCACTTGATAGTGAATCTCCATTCTGCTTGATCTCTGACAGCCTCCCTACTCAGTCCCTTATCCCTGAGGTCACACTTTATGACCTTGTCCCACGTCTTTTTCAGTCTGTCTCTCAAAACCCTACCCCCGTTACTCACACTTCTCACCTTCCACACCCAATTATCTATCCTCTCCACTTGCCCAAACCATCTCAATCCACCCCTCATCATCACAACACCAAGACACTCCAGTCCCATCCTTCCTCTCAACACTTCAATCGTAATCCTAGCTCTTCCAGGCCTTGCATTCAAGGATGCACTGCACATCCATCTAATCACTGTCATTTCTGTATGTTTGAGCCTAAGAACATCCTTTACTGCCCAGGTCTCATTATCATATGGCATTATGATCCTGTTTCGTAATGGGCACCTGCACGTTCTGTGAAAAATGCTGATTACCAGCTTTAAAGTGAAAAAATGGTTTAAATGAAATGTTAGATGAGGGATTACATTAGGTCTTTGCAATGAATGTGTAAAAAAAATAATAATAATAATAACAGTAATAATAATAATAACAACAACTTTAACCAAGGACGGCAGTACATATTTTACCTTCTCGTCATTGTGTGCTTCTGTGGCTTTTCGCTTCTTGGGTGGTTTGCGTTGCTTTGGGGGTGTGAGGTGCGCAAAAAGTGTGGGTATTGCTGTCAGCTTGAGCCGCTTCCACCCGTCCTGCCGGTTGTTCTCAAACTGGTCTGGTTCAAAGTGGGCCTGAAAACAATTAAATACATTAATAGAGGCACTCACTGGAATTAGGGGATGTGTTTTAAAGTATCAAAATAGTTTAAATACAACTGCTGCTCTAAACAGCGTGCAATGGCAAACCAACTCTATGTAATAGTGGAGATCTGATATGTAATCCCATCATCCACTCACTAGATGTAGTGGTCCCTACTCCTTCCTTCACTTTTATCACTCATTTTCTGTGTCTGCCCTGTCTTTACCTACGTCTCTGATCTTTCCTGTCGGTTTTTATTGCTCTTTTTTCGTTTTCAGGTAGCTTTACATTAAGTGACAAGCCAAATGGTTTCCTGTAGGCCAGGAAACCATTTACAATGCTAGCTGGTAACCATATAACCAACCCATATGTGTTCCCTATGTGTCAGCAAGTGGGTTGGCAGAAGGTTAGCGCCCCTCCCTGTAAAAAAAAAAACTCAAAAACAAACAACCACCCCTTATTGGATTATGATGTCTGACTATACAGTAGATAGATAATATGTAATTTTCTTTCACTTACTGAGGTAGGCCTAACTGTATGCATATTATTATCAATTTCATATGCTTTATGTGAAAATATAAATACAGTGCTGTACAGATGACTGTCATGATCTGATAATTATTTGGCGTGCAGTTTTTTATTTAAAAAAAAAAAAAAATGTGGAACTCTAGTGGAAAATGGCAGTCTCAGTTGACACTTCTAATAGATGTTATCCAACTGCTTTTTAGGAATGAAAGTTATCACAGCTGATGCCAAATGTTACCAAGGTCAAGAGCGAATGACAGCACAGTGGAAACCAAAGAATCTGTTGTTAATTCATGGATAGGTTAGGTCCCATTAAGACTGGTTTGTGTGATGTACACTTATTGCCATGTAAAATGATACTGTTAAGGTTCTACTTTTCAATGCTGAGACTTTTTAGAACTTTCAAAACCTTTTACTGTGATACTCAAATTATATTTCATACAGGTAATGGCCACCCCTTCCGGGATTATGGCATCTGGCCATAGATAGACAGAAAAAATACAGCATTATCAAAAAGGTAGTTCTCTCAGACAGACATTCATCAATGTTACTGCAACCTCTATTGATGCAAATTAACCCCTTCAGTATGATGATATCTTTTCACTATTACTATTACCAGCTACTGTCTGACACTAAAAAACGATGCCTCATATAGCCTAAGGTAGCTACTGTCTTAAGGGCATCAACAAAAATACTCACTTGCTCTCTTTCAATCTTTCCAGAACTGGTTAATCTTAAGGGCATCAACAAAAATACTCACTTGCTCTCTTTCACTCATTCCAGAACTGGTTAAAATGTCACTGTAAATATATCAGCCATGCAGAAAACCAACCTAAACTAACCTAACTTCATCTAACTTAACCTAACCAGACTTATATGAACTGGAAGTACAATTTAAGCTATCAAGTAGGTTTTAGTTGGACTCCGTCATTAGGAAAATAAGCTCCTCCATCAGATGCATCAGAGCAGTCAGTGTAGAAGCTTGCTAAGGAAACACTATCATCAGAAAACAGTCAATGAAAAAAAAAAAAGGCATTTAATCAAGAAATAAAATCAGTTGGATACCTCTACCTTTTCCTGGTGATGCTGTTCACTGTTATAAATTCTCAAATACAGGCATTACCACAGCCAAACATACACCATTTTGAATATTAATGAGCAAGAATGAGAAATAATACCACATGATAAAGAGTTAAATTACAGCATATTAAAAAAGAAATAACCTGGTAACGTGAAGTGAAGGTGAAATGTGAAGTCTAACTATCGATACCTGGATGCCATAATCTCATAAAGAGTGGTCGTTTGTCTTTGAGTTTGCGGTTTCATGGGGAGGGGCACTAACCCTCTGCCAACCCACTTGTTAACACACGGAACACATGTGGGTTGGTTATATGGTTACCACCCAACACTGTAAATGGTTTCCTGGCTTACAGGAAACCATTAGGTTTGTCACTCAATGTAAAGCCACCTGAAAGAGAAAGAGTACTAAGTGACAGGGATGAATGGAAAATGGAGAAATGAATTCCCTGAGCCAGACCTTCATTTATCATGAAGTCCCACTAAGTGACAGACCACTACCTCTCCCAGCAGGGCAGCTACCTGGGTGAGGTGGGAACTCTTGACCCTTTGAGTTGAGTGCTATTCCACTAAGCCCCCTGCCCCCATGGAATGATGGGAGAAATAGGAAGAGGGAAGGCAGACACAGAAAAACAGTGATAAAGATGAAGGAAAAAGCAGGCAGCACAACATCAAGTGACTGGATAATGGTAACCACCACCTACCACATAAATGTGAAGTGACAGCAGGATAAATCAGCACTGACCCGACACTGTGAGGTGACACTGAAGTGATGTGCAAAATATAGTGTGACAGTGACAGGCGTGACACTGTGTAAAATGTTATGTTAGCACAATGTGACGTGAGTGAACTAAACAAACCAGCACTAGGTTGGCAGGCTGTCAAGTGATGAATGAAGTTATGAATGAAATGTAAAGTGACAGAGAATGTTAGGATAGAAGTGACTTGACAGTGTGTGAAATAATAGTGAAATGTGAAGTGCATGAGCTGATTAAATTATTACTTACCTGGCATAGTCTGGCGCCTTGGCCAGGGGTCCAGTTGGGTCTTTTCACCTGCATCTCCCACAACTTTCTCCGCGCCGGGTCTGACGGGAACCTGAACATTCGCATGTCTTTCCTGTGGCGGTTTTTGCATCCATAGGCGGCACAACCTGTCATGTCTGGCGTACACTTCCTTTAGGCAGGAGAAAATAACACTTGGATTGATTGTAAACAGAAAGGGCCTGATGGATGGTTGAACGGCAACTTCGGTGGTGGCTAATCTTTGTTCTATATGTTCATACCTTGACTTTATATAATGTATCCTACCATTTGGATGCATACATAATTAACAGCCAAATGTGATACCGTTAAAATTACGTCAGACCTAAACACATTAAGCAACATACGAGTTGGTGCTTTATGAACCGACTTTATTATGTGCCGAAAGAATCAATATCCGGAACAAAGATGGAGGCCACATAATCCGGCCAATCAGATGCCAGCATTCTGACGGAGTTGGCCATTTATTAACCACTTCACTGCAATGATGTTATTATTCTTACTGCTGCCATTAAATATTATTCAGCTTAGAACTGCCCCTAGATAGAAAAATTATTCAAAATGCTGATATTAAATCCTTTGTTTGAAAAGTACCTTCCTGGAAAGCCGAGTAAATTGTATAGAAAATTTTCATTTGCCTGAATTGAGCTAATGGATCTGCTGGATACTTTCAGACAGCCAGAATTGCTCGCGCTCATTTCTTGAACACGCAGAAATTCTTATCACGACGATTTATACCTTTAAATATGTGAAAACTTGAGATAAATAGATGCAAGGCGTCAACATACCCCTAGTGAGAAAAAAATTATTGCAGAGAAAAACTATATAAAATACAAGAGTATGAAATACATCCATCTATAGCTAGAGGCCATACTCCCTGAAGAGACGGCCGTGTGTCTTTCTGCTGTTTTGCGGGGAGGGGCACTAACCCTTCGCCAACCCACTTGCTGACATGTGGGGAACATATATGGGTTCATTATATGGTTACCACCCAGCACTGTAAATGGTTTCCTGGCCTCCAGGAAGCCATTAGGATTGTCACTCAATGTAGAGCCACCTGAAAAGTAAAAAAAGTGACAGGAGGGGTGGGAGAAATAGGAAGAGAGGAGGGCAGACAGAAAATAAGAAAGTGACAGGAAAGATGAGAGGAGGGCAGACACTGAAAAAGAACAATAAAGATAAAGGAAGAAGTAGGCAGCACTACATCAAGTGAGTGGATGCATGACGGTCACTACCACCTACCACCACCAATATCGATGACACTATCTATCTATTGCCAGACACCATAATCCCGTAAGGGGTGGCCATTTGACTTTGAGTTATTTTTTTTTTTACGGGGAGGGGCACTAACCCTCCACCAACCCACTTGTTGACACGTAGGGAGCACGTATGGTTTGGTTATATGGTTACCACCCAGCGTTGTAAATGGTTTCTTGGCTTACAGGAAACCATTTGGCTTGTCACTCAATGTAATGCCACCTGTAAAGGAAAGAAAAGCAGTAAGAAGTGACAGGAAATATAGGAGAAACAGGAAGAAAGAAGGGCAGGCACAAAATCATAAATAAAACCCAGCTAATTACCGCGCCCATTCCCAATCCAGTGATGCGTACTTCTCAGAAACAATATGAACACATCCCCCTCATATTCATTCTTCATAAATTTACGCTAGTACGGCAGACGTATCTTGCACTGGAGATAAGAGCACTATTAATCCTTTCCAATTCTGCATCTGCCATATGAACCATTCACTTTTAATTAGGGGACCCTTTGTCTTGCAGTGGGATGCAATCATGTGGTGACACCAAAATAAACGGATACAACATACGTCCCTCAACTTCCTCCTTATCCCCTCCCAAAAGAAGGATGGTGGACTACAGATTGGAGTTTCAGCCTACAGTCCAGTGGGTTCAGGTCCATATGATCCTGAAGCGGCAATAAAATTAAGACTCTAGGAGCACTACATCGTTTTCATACGATGACATGTATACAACAGTATTTTATTCTTGCTATTGCCTGACACTTTAACTAATTTTCAAAGAACACTGCATGATACTGGGAATATAAGAAGTCTCTATTAACAGCCCCCATGCTGTCTATATCCACTTGTATTCATGCTATCTATCACTGTCCTTAACTTGGAGGCAAGCCTGTGGTAGTAAAGAGGTAAAGCTACATTTATTTTTACCCTCTCATTCAAGTGAAGTGTCTACAAGAAGTCCTCAGTGTGAATTTCTTCCTGTTTTATGATTGCTATCTGCAGTAAGGTTCACAGTACATTACACAGAAATTGCCTACAACAGTTCCATTACTATTCTTAAAGCTGATTTGCAGTTTCCTCAAACATACCAGACCAAGAACTGTGAGAAGAAAGGAGTGATGTGGAACACATGCCATGACATATAACGACTGCAAACGCACTGCAGTATTCAGGGATGTATGCTTTCGGTTCATGATTGTAAAGTTAAAAGCACAAAAAACACTCATTTCATACTTGAAAACAATGAATCACAAACAACTTTAAACAAAGAAACGTCATTAATTCATAAGCAGCTTAATAAAGAAGCAAATTCAAATGAAGACTGTAGGCTGGAATGAAAGAGTTTTTGGTATCAGTATCAAGCATAAATTATATCTTACAATTCATTCTCTGTTTCTAAAGAATTACACTTTCTACAGTAACTGTAACAGCCAGTCCCATATTACCCACAGTCAGGTGTAAGGGCCTCAGGCTAGGTTTCTGTAGTACAGAATATTTAAGAGTAAGTGACCAGCCTACACTCCTAGTGGCATTATATGACTAATAGCTGCCTCTTGGAAAATCAAGTCTGCCTGCACCACATTCATGTTACCTTTGTTGTCACCCAAGGCTCATCTGAATGTGAACTCAGAGAAATGCAGGCTGATGCTGCCCCCCTCTTACAGTTCACTATCCACCTCTTGAGGGGATAGGGAGGAAGTTATGTTTGCTTAACTAGGCAGCTCTGCCACCCAATTATGTCAGTGCCATCACATGAAAGCATCCCTTTCCTGCACCTATGTTTCCCTAACTGGTGAGGTCAAATCTTTACAACATCAAGCACCTTCATATCTAACCATTTTAACCTTTTACTACAAAGAGGTCTTACTTTAGTTTATTCTTGCTACCCCAAGTTGACAATATTCCACTTAAAGATACCTCTCCTATGCTGAAGGAAGTACAAATGCTATATATAACCTTTTATGTTCAAAAAGTCTTCCATAATGTGAATAAAATTGCTTTGAGATGGGAAGAGTAAAATCTAAGAAGCCGTCACTGTTGCAAAGCTATTGACAAATCTCTACTCTTTGATTATACAACTAATCCCCACCTCTAGTTAGTCCTGAGTTGTCAAATTTGATGGATACATTGACTTACGGTATGGTACTCCATTTTCTACATCTAGCTATTGCAAGAGGCACAGGGTTTTAAGGTCATCAATTAATCCCTCCAGTATGAAGATATTTTTTCTACTACTGGTATATCTCTGCTACCATCAGGTAAGTTTATACAGCATAGGAGTGCCTGTTCTAGATGGAGAGGTTCATGATGCCTACATATAACCCCTCCCATTTGAAAAGTCCCTCCTAAAATGAAAAATATTGTCTGATATATGAAGAACTAATGTATAATAGCATCATCATACAGAGGTTAATGAGGTTCCCCTGCATTGGGCACATTAATATTCTGTATGTTATCTGTGGGAACCATGATGAATACCAAAGAATATCAAGCTGTAATATGCAAACTAAACAGCAAAGAGGTGCTAATGAGCCTCCAAAGCCCGTGAAAATCCAGTTCCTTATCCCAGACTCCATCCAGGGCAGTCACAGTGAAAAACACATCCAAACTTCTCCATCACAACCTCTTCCCATTTCAAGCTGCCTTCCCTCTTTATGCTTCTAGTCCACACAGTTCTACATTTTCCACTCCTCATTCTCCCATCAACTCTGATTCTATACTTTCTGTATTATCCTTCTCCTTTATTGTTGGACTTCCTTCCATGAACTTTGATCCCAGGCTACACGTTGCATCGTATCTCCTGAGAATGGACCTATGGGTACGATGGTGACTGAGTCCTACAGAAGATTGCATAGGCTACTTTGGAAACCAGTCATCAGGTGGGGATGGGGGGGTGGGGAGTGGGGGGGAGAGACCCTTGCAACAAGAAAAAGAAAATGTACCAGATATGAATGTAGTGTAAACCATTCCCACACTTAAGGAATTAAAATAATTTACCTTAATCCCTTCAGTAAAATAATATTTCCAACAATCAATTTACCACCAGATGATTATATTGAACATTTTCAAGGACCTAAGTATTTTTAAAATAATGAATAAAGAGAACAAGGTGGACCTATTGAGTGTGGCAGTGTATGGTATGAGGGAGGGAGGTTCAGAACTGTGATGGGCTGTGATGGGTTGGCTGGGAGGCATTTTTCTTTGGGCCACCCTGAATACAGTCAAAGATATGACACCAGGTAACAGGTAGATTTCCATAAAACAATTAGTATTCTTACTTATAATTACATTTCATCTATAATAAGATAAAAAGTCTATAAAACAATACGGCTACCACTGAATACTGTATATGCAAATGATCACCACAGTTGGTCTGTTTTCACCTGACAAAGATCAGTGATCCTTTTCTGCTCATTTGATGACCAAGCGTAGTCAGACTGGAGGGTTGATATGACTAGAATTGAAGGAAACTCATTCCTGCTTCATAATTAAGGCTCATCCAATTTTATGCAACCACAACACTATAATCAAGCTGTGAGTGATCCAGCTGTTAAATGAAAACATGCCAACTTGAAACACAAAACTGAGATAACAGACCTCTCTCTCATGAACCACATTCAGCACCCAAATTTCATTTTTCTTGGTGTATATTTGCATTATACATATCACTTGTACTTGTGAAAATTTTCCAACAGAATTTATATACAGTATACCATATATATAGGTTACCCAACCCCAGCAATTTCAAGTCTTTGGACAATACGTCTACTGTCTGAGCATATAGTTTGTTCAAGTTCTTCTAACACAAATACTGTACCAAAGTCTGTCCAAATATCTACAAAGTCATAAATCTTTTTTTTTTTCCCCCTTTATTTTTTGCCATGTCCTTCCTGAGGGCTATAGCACTGCCCCTGTGTAAAGACTTTTTTATTGGAGTCTGTTGCACTTAGCAACCACCAGATACCCTTCCTGACGTCAACCAATGTCCCTAAAATGGGTTTGAATGCTCAATCCCTGTCAATAGAGCATGCTCTAACCTGCTGAGCCCCAGCAGCTAAATAAATAAAATCATTAGATGGTTGCAATAACAGAATGCTAAATGTTATCAGACTGAATGTGTTAATCTGACCTGCAGAAGGAATCATCATCATCCAGACCTCTTTTCCCATCCAAGGATGGGGTGTGGTAGGTGGTAGGATGCTGAGAAAAAAAATATATATATATAAGACAGCTAATCAAAGTATGCCCAATTAAGTGGCTCACAGTCTCATTTGCTCACCAATCAAGCAGAATTCCAGCTCCATTCACAAGTGATTATTTTACAAAGGAATTCTCATAAGTAAATGATTAATGAAGCTAATACTGACATTAAAAGCAAATAATTGTCATTAATACTCAGCTTCATATCTTCATCATCATCATCAGCAGCAGCATTCTGCTTTCCACAAAAATCTGATGTCAGTAATAATAAATAAATTAAACGCAAGTAAATCTCACAAGATGAGACTGAGTATTCTGGGCCTGCATCCTTACACTCCTCATGGGACAGAAAAGGATTGGATGATGGACTGGTAAACTCTGTAGTGTGGTTGTGGGGTTGAACTTCAGAGTAATGCCAGTGGTAATTCTGCAACAGAAAAACAAAAAGGAAGATGAAGAGATAATCAAATATACAGACAGGAGGGAAACAAGGTTATGATGATAAACTGTGATGATGATATGGGTATTAGCTATTTACAGACTCTGGTGTGAGAATGATGTTGTGCATAGAGTTCTTTTTTGCCCAAGTGGACTGATATACGACAGACAGATCATATATAAAAAAAAAGATCATTATAAATATCAGGTATTATCAGTGATGCAAATTATAGATACAAGAAGATATATACAGGCAGATGTAGTAATTCAGTATTATCTATGGCACCAGTAATATTCACATCTAAGAGATACCAAGAGATATAAAGATACAGATAATTTAGGTATGAATTGTGGTATTATTTACAGATGAGAGAGACTGATAAACAGACAAATAATTTAGGTACCGGTACTACAGCATTTGTAGAATTATTTAAAGACTGCTACATGAAAGACAGATAAATTAAATACAACTGGCTGGGTAACCAGGTGTTGCACAGCAATATTTGGCCAAGTGGATAAATAAGAAACTGATTGAGAGCAAAGATATACAATAAGTAGATAAACAGACAGGTGAGGACCTGAAGCGGTGGCGTCTTCACCTTGGGTCCACCCCAAGAGCTTGTCGAAGAGAAGAGGAGGACAGCTTGGGAGCCAAACCACAACAACTCCCCCAGGCCCCTCATGGGGCCCAAGAACCTGGGAATGGCTTCGGTCGCCCGGGCAAGTACCACATCTTTCCACACATCACACACAACAACACCATTTTTTCTACACCGAGAAATGACTCCCCAGCGGTCATTTCTCAATGACTTCTTCTCTCCAGGGACACTGAGAGCAACCCTGGACCCACCAACAAATACATATGTCCAACATGCTCAAAACCTATCACGTCGAACCGGCAGACAAAGGGTTCAGTACAGTGCAATTCCTGCAAGAACTGGACTCATTACACCTACACAACACTTGCAACCAAAAAACACTACACAAACACCTGGACCTGCTCCTCATGCTCCTTCCCCCCACCCACTAAGCCTCTCACCAACCCTACTCCTACTTCCTCCACATCTCCTCAGCCTAACCCATCAATCTTTCCCACACCATCCAACTCCCTAACCCCTTCTATCCCACCACAACCCAATCCACCCCAACCCTTACCTCCATCACAACCTTCTCCTACCCCTTCCCCTCCACCCACACCACCACCTCCCCTCCGTGCTGCAGCACCCAACACACATTGCACNCAATCCTTCCCACACCATCCAACTCCCTAACCCCTTCTATCCCACCACAACCCAATCCACCCCAACCCTTACCTCCATCACAACCTTCTCCTACCCCTTCCCCTCCACCCACACCATCACCTCCCCTCCATGCTGCAACACCCAACACACACCGCACACACAACATAAACATCCTCCAATTAAACATAAATGGCATAAACACAAAAAAACAAGAACTCACACAGTTCATCAAACAACACAACATACACATTGCCATCTTACAAGAAACAAAACTACACACAACACAAAAAACACCTACATTTCATAATTTCACCATCATCAGACAAGACCGGGCCGACGGCAGTGGAGGTGGACTCATCACCCTGGTACACAAATCCATCATTTTTCAGATACCAGTGCACACACAAAGTCACTTCTCCCCCCACATGACACTACGACAGAAATACAGTCAGTTAAAATAAGCACTGGTAACAAATCACACATGACAATTGCCAACATATACATTCCCCCCCAATCATCCCCCACAGTACCGCACAAATACACCACATCGTTAACATACCCATCATCATCCTGGGTGGTGATTTCAACACCCAGGCGTCATCCTAGTATGTCAACAACCCTGACACAGACAGAGGGCTGGCAATACAAACCCAGACAGATCATCTTTTCACACTTAATCATCCCAATTAGCATACCCATACCCCACACCAAGTCCTCTTCCTCCCATCATACCCAGACATCACCTTCTGCTCCCCAAACCTCGCCCTCACAACATCCTGGAGAGTGGTCAGAACCCTAGGCTCAGATCACCTCCCAATCATCATCATTACAAAACCAGAATCACCCCAGCTGGCCACAGACACACATACACTAATTGTAAGAGAGCCAATTGGGAGGCCTTCATGGCTGAAACAGAACAACATTTTGAAACATTAAACAGTACATCCATCACAAACATCAACACCGCTGTGCACACTTTCAATACAATTATACAAAATGCAGACAAAAGGCACATCCCTAAAGGCAACAGAAAAAGACACAACTCCAACTTCACACCAGAAATTCAAGGCCTCATCAGACAACGGGACACACTACGACACTCCCCAACGCCCCATACACATGACAGTACAACAAATACAAGAACTCAACACCCAGATAAACAATAAAATATCAGAACAGCAAACACTAAATTGGAATAAGTATCTCCAAACACTTGATCACAAAACAAACACCAGCAAACTCTACAAAACACTAAACAGCATCACACTCTCCAACAGCAACACTACACAATCACATGCTGCCATCACAACAACAGACACCATACCTTCAAACAAACAACAAACAAACACTCTCATCAATCACATGTCAGCCACCTAAACCCCCATCGTGACGAACAACGTAAGAGAGAGTTCCCCACAGACCCAGACTTTGCACCTTTCACTTACAACCAAACGAAGCACATCATCAGCAACCTCAAGCACTCATCTGCCTGTGGACCAGATAACATAAGCAATATACACCTTAAACACCTTGGACCACAAGGCATACAAGCACTCACCAACATATCAAACTACAGCTACTCACACAACATAATACCCAACATCTGGAAGCATGGCATTATCATCACTATCCCCAAACCCAGCAAAGACCCCACGTTACCTTCCTCACACCACCCCATCACACTCCTCTGCATCCCCTCCAAAGTCACTGAAAGGCTGGTACTACAACTAGTTACACCTCACACCCCCCTAGCCCCATCACAACATGGTTTTAGGCCACTACACTCCACAAACACTCTTCTTACAGATCTTACACAGAGAGTTTTTGATGGCATGAATTCAGCTAGGCCACCACA
>JAGKTI010003931.1:29605-53687 GCA_018397915.1 Birgus latro | reverse complement strand
TAGTGGAAAAGTTTCTAGAGAAGGGCAAGAAGTTGTATGCAGCCTTCATGGATCTGGAGAAAGCATATGACAGGGTGGATAGACAAGGTTTGTGGAAGGTATTAAGAATATATGGAGTGGATGGGAAGTTGTTGAAGGCACTGAAGAGTATGTATGAGGGTGCTAAGGCTGCAGTGTGTGTGGATGGCAAACTGAGTGAATCTTTCCATTTGAAGGTTGGATTGAAACAAGGATGTGTCATGTCTCCATGGTTGTTCAATCTGTATATGGATGGGGTTATAAAAGAGATACAAGGTCGGGCAGTGGATGTTGGAGCGGCCCTAGTGAGAGAGGGCAGTGTTTGGAAACTCCCTGTACTGTTGTTTGCAGATGATACTGTGTTATTGAGTGAAGACGAAGGGGAGCTGCAAGGCTTGGTAGATGAGTTTGGGAGAGTGTGTAAGAAACGGAATCTAAAGGTGAATGTGGGGAAGAGTAAAGTGATGGTCTTTGAGAGAAGTGAAGCCAGTGAGTGTACAGTGAGACTGGATGGGAAGGAAATGGAGAATGTGAGTGAATTTAAGTACTTGGGCAGTGTGATGAGTAAGGATGGTAGTCTGGAGGGTGAAGTGCTCGAAAGGGTACAGCAGGGAAGGAAGGTTGCTGGTTCGTTGAAAGCAGTGATAAGAAACAGGGAGGTGAGCATGGAAGTGAAAAAGTTGTTACATGACACTATTGTGATACCAACTCAACATATAGAAGTGAAGCTTGGACCTTGCTGGAAGGACAGAAGTCAAGAATGAGAGCAGTGGAAATGAGTTATTTGAGAGGAGCATGTGGGGTCACATGGAGAGACAGACTTACAAATGAGGAAGTGAAGGAACGTTGTGGTGTGGTTGAGGACGTGATGGGAAGCGTTAGGAGAAACACGTTAAGGTGGTTTGGGCATGTGGAGAGGATGGAGAGTGAAAGACTGACGAGGAGAGTGTATGTGAGTGAGGTGGAGGGGGCGAGAGGGAGGGGGAGGCTGAGGATGAGATGGAGGGATGGAGTGGAGAGGTATATGAGAGAGGGGGGTGTGAGTTGGGAGCGTGGTAGTGAAATGGCAGGGGACAGAGTGACATGGAGGTGATTTGTTTGTGGCCACCCCGTTCGGGATTGAGACGTCTGGCGATAGATAGATAGATAGGGTCATGAATGACCAGTGCTGGGGCTTCAGGGCCACTATCCGGACAAGACCACTATCCGGACATGCCTTTGGCTCTATTACGTCGGATAGTGGAGGGATTACTGTATATCTAACCCCTTTGCAATATAGTAATTTTTTTATATATAATCTCACTACCTCTACATGGTTCTATTCAAGATAAGGGAGATTTTTCTAATTAATTCTGCTTAGGTGCATAAAACAGAATCACGACAACAATAAAAAGGATATGTCATTGTAGTGAAGGGGTTTTAGGTAAATGATCAGCTTACTCCCTAAATTCACCATCACAATATTTTACACCTATAGACAGTTTCAGCAAACAGCATTAATAATACAGTAATAATAATAATTTTGGCACCTGGTGGTTTAGTGGATAATTACAATGCTCCAATCGGATTCAGCCCGTGCAGGTTTATATCCAAGGGGTGGTTGAAGTTTATTGCTCACGTAATGCCACTGAGGGATGAGTGAGGCTGGTCACTCTCATCTTAAATGTCAGGACCAACTTGCCTAGCCCCAGGCTCCTACGCTCCTCATGGGGCGATGTAGAAATGATGATGAATGAATGAATGAATGAATGAATGAATGAATAATAATAATCTGGTCTTAATTTGTTTGTCAAATGTGCCAGTTCTTCCACAGGGATTCATTAGTGCTTGACACACATACTGTATATATTACTTTTACAATTATGAGAATTGTGACATCTCTCACATACAATACAAACTTCATGGGTAAAAAAATATTAAACCCTATAATCATCCACCATCCAGGTCATAGCATTTTGAAAAAAGAAAGGCTTTCAGCTGTTTCTTAAAGGATTCAACAGAAGAGAGCTGTCTCATGGAAAATGGCAATCTATTATATAATCTTGGTGCTCTACACACAAAAGAACGATCAGAGAAAGATGACTAGTGAATGACTCCAAGCTCGTCAAGGTGCATGGAATCATCTTCACTACGTAACATTACACCTGGGTGTGCCGATGGAAGTTTTAATAATTCGGCAAGATACTTTGGTTCACCAAACTTAAGAACCTTGAATGCAATAGGACACAGTTTCAATTCACTTCTAGCCTTTATTGGTATCCAATGCAGCTCAATTACGAACAGAGAAGTCAAGGTTCTCAGGGGGAGACCAAAGATAAGCCATGCTGCCCTGTTCAACACAGACTGAACTTTTGAACTTTTGTTAGTATACTATTTGGAAGACCAATCCACAGTGAATTACAATAATCAACATGAAACAAGATCACTGCATGGATCAATGCCAAGAAGCAACGTCTATTCAGGAATTTTCTCACAGAGTAGAGATTTCTGATATGCAAGTTAAACCCTCTGACAACTTGATTACTGTCCTTTGTAATTTGACTCTGAATTAAAATAAACACCCAGATTTCAAACTGAGCTGACTGGATGAAACTGTGACACATCAATGTTCAAAGCCAGGGAATTATCAGTGTTGTCACCCCTTCTGTTTCCTCTGATGATGATGATGATCTCAGGTTTACCATCATTCAGCTTAAGTTTCCTCTTAGCTATCCAGATCTTAATATCAGACATTAGAGATTCAAGCTTAGCCTTGGTATCATTAAAATCTGACATCTTAACACAGAGCTGAGTGTCGTCAGCATAAAAATGACAGGGCACGCCGTGGGCATCAAGACGATAAACTACTCATGTAGACTGTAAATAAAATTGGACCCAAAACTGATCTTTGAGAGACTCCAAACAAAAGGGGGGCAGAATCAGAGTTAGTGTAATCAACAAACACTCTCTGAGATCTGTCTTACACACAGGACTGAAGGAGCAAAAGAGCACTATCACAAACGCCATAAAAATACAGATCATCCAACAATAGTTTATGATCTACTGCATCAAAAGCTGCAGACAGATCCAACAGAACTAGGAGAAAGGACATCCTGCTGCAGGTGTTAGCCACCAAGTTACTATGAATCCTTGTTAATGCAGTTTCAGTTGAATGGTATTTTCTGTATGCTGACTGAACAACAGGAACAACTCTGTTATGTCCCAGTAGTGGTAACAGTTGATCAAGTATGGCCCGCTCAATAATCCTGGATAAGAAAGACAGGATAATATGTGTAGCCAGGAACAAAGTAATGTAACAAACTCAGTTCCACACACATTAAAGTAAAAAGTTTGGTCCCTAATGGATTGAGGTACTGAACTCAATTACCAACAGATTTATGGCAGCAGGTTAAGTTGCTAATATACTGTACTTCACTGTACAAGGTCAAGAGCTTTATCATCAACAAATTAACCTTTTCAATACAGTGATGGATTTTTAAATTGCTAATATACTGTACTGCACTGTATAAGGTCAGCTCCTTCAGTCTGAAAAGTCTACCCTAAGGTGTATAAACTGACTGAGATAGCGAGAACATAAACAGAATGTCACTGAGCAGAAGTTAAGGTACCACCAACAGAATACGAATGAAATATGACATACGATAGGTCTGATGATACTTTTAATATATATATTGACTTCTCCTGAACAAAATACACACACACATTATACAATACTATACTGCAGTGCATGAAGCGTCTGACCTGAAAAGTCTTGGTGGCAGGATGAGCAAACCTCTGCAGCTTGTCCATCCTGGTGTCAGATCCTATAATTTCAGCCACCAGATCTGCCAGCTCCTTGGTGGTTCTCAGCTGACGAAAGAGGTAACGTGCCTCTATCAGTGCCCGTGCTAATTTGCGGGCATGCTTCTCTTCACCGTAGTATTTGAGTACTTTGTAGAGATCAGCCTCATCACAGTGACCAATCACATCACTTGCTCTCACTGACTCAGGATCTCTGTAAACCAAAAACACCATCACAGCAACAATACAAATAATAAAAACAGCTAATCCCATACCACTTCCTTCTGGCTGTCAGAGTCTGAGGCTGCAATCCCACAACTCTCTAAATGGCAACTGAAAGTCACTGACAATGGTTCCTATCTATCCATCTACAGCGAGACACCATAATCCCCCCCCCCAAAAAAAAATGGCTGTTTGACTTTGAGTTAGTTGTTTAACAGGGGGGGGGCACTATCCCTCCGCCAACCCACTTGTTGACACACAGTTAACATTTATGGGTTGGTTATGTGTTACCACCTAGCACTGCAACTGGTTTCCTGGCTTAGAGGAAACCACTAGACTTATCACTCAATGTAAAGCTACCTGAAAAGGAAAGAACTGTAATAAAAAGTGACAGGAATGATGGGACAAATACGAAGAGAGGAGGGCAGACACAGAAAAAATTTGATAAAGGTGAAGGAAGAAGTAGGCAGCACTTTATAAAGTGAGTGGATGATGGTCACTACAACCTACCATAACAACCGAAGCTAATTACAGGTACTACGAATTAATTTTCTGCACTTACTCTCACAAAACAAAATACAATCTAATCTTAGTTACATTTGTCAGAGACTTCACTTACATAATACCAAAATTTTTTCTTGCACATGATATCGGCATATGCTCCACAGGTAGGACTGGATGACGCAGAGAAAGATAGATTTTGGGATGATTTAATACGTGTAGTAAGTGGTATGGGCGATGATGAGGTAGTGGTTCTGGGAGGGGATTTAAATGGTCATGTGGGTGAAGCAGCTCAAGGTTATGAAGGAGTCCATGGAGAATGTGCATATGGTGTGAGGAATGCGGAAGGGGAAAGAATATTCGAGTTTGGGGAGGCTATGGACATGGTTGTGTGCAACACACATTTTAGAAAAAGAATGAGTCGGTTGATTATGTACGAGTCCGGAGGAAATAGTAGTCAGATAGATTATTTTCTGGTCAGGAAGGATGATAGGAGGTTAGTGAGGGATGTTAAAGTTATAGGAAGTGAGGAGTGTGTGCAACAGCACAAACTGTTGATTTGTGACAAGGTGCTTAAGGAACGAGTGATGAGAAGGAGGACATATGTACCTAGGAGGAAAATATGGAAGCTGGGAAACCAATCAGTAAGGGATGCCTTTTATAATGAGATGAGGAGAGTGGTGGCTGAACAAGGAGCCGTAGATAGAGGCGTTAATGAACAGTATAGAGCCCTCAAGAACAACCTCTTGAGAATTACCGATGCAATATGCGGTTGGACAAGAGGCCCACCAAGACATAAAGTAACCTGGTGGTGGGATGAGGGTGTAGAAGCTGCAGTTAAGGAATGGAAGAAGGGTGGTAACAGGGAGGAGTACTTGGCTGCCAAGCGCAGGGCTAGAAGAGAGGTATACAGGGCGAAGTCTGAGTCACAGAGACTTTTACTTGATAATCTAAATCATGGAGAAAGGAAAAATATGATTTTTATGGTGGAAAATCAGGTGAAGAGGGATAATCGGGACATTGTAGGTGAGCAGAGTGTGAAGAATGATGATGGAAGGGTAGTGGTGAACAGTTGGGATATTTAAGATGCATGGAGAGAGCATTATAGCCGGTTGTTGAATGAGGCGTTTGATTGGGAGAGGGAAGGTTTGGAGCCAGCAGATCCAGCGTTTGGCCCTTGGCCTATGACTGACGCTGCTACTGTGAGTGAGGCAATAGGCAGGATGCGGGTGGGGAAGGCGGCAGGTGTGTCTGGGTTGACTGTCGAAATGTTGAAGGCCTCAGGAGATACTGGGGTGAGGTTAGTCACTGACCTGAGAAACATGATTATATATAAGTGTGTTGTCCCAGATGATTGGCTGAAGAGTGTAATTGTAAATGTGTAAAAAGGGAAGGGTGATGCCCTGGAAAGGGGAAATTACAGAGGTATAAAGCTCTTAGATCAGATAATGAAAGTAATGGAGAAAGTTCTAGAGGGTATGATTAGAGAAAAAGTGAATATCGATGAGATGCAGTTTGGGTTTATGCCAGGCAGGGGGACCACTGATGCCATATTCATTGTTCATGGGCTTCAGGAGAAATACACTGGAAAGGAAAGGGAATTGTATTTTGTTTTTGTTGATTTGGAAAAGGCCTTTGACAGAGTCCCTAGAGAGGTGGTGAAGTGGGCAATGAGAAAGCTAGGGTTGGAAGAGTGGCTGGTTAGGGTGATTATAGCCAAGTACGTGGGTGCTCGCACCCAGGTAAGAGTGAATGAAGTTTTGAGTGATGAGTTCTCCGTTAATGTTGGTATGCATCAGGGGTCAGTTTTGAGTCCCTTGTTGTTTATCATGGTGCTTGAAGCCCTCTCACTTGACTTCAGAGATGGACTCCCATGGGAGATGTTGTATGCTGATGATTTGCTGTTGATTGCAGAGAATGAAAAGGAGGCAGAAGAAAGATTTAAAAAGTGGAGAGATGGTATGGGGCACAAGGGCTTAAGGGTAAATGCAGATAAAACAAAAGTGATGATATCTAGGGTTGGTGGCGGTACAATCAGAGGAGAGGGAGAGTGGTCATGTGCAGTTTGCCACAAGGGTGTGGGAAGTAATTCCATCTTCTGTAGTGTTTGTGATAAATGGTTGCACAAGAGATGTAGTGGTATTAGAGGTAGACTGCGAGATAATGCTGATTTCATGTGTGCAGCGTGTCGGGGAGAGCAGGTGAAGATTGTTAGGCGTGAGAAGGTTGAACTTGCTGGTGAGTCTCTTGAGTGTGTGAAGGAGTTTTGTTATTTGGGAGACATGTTATGTGCCGGAGGTGGGGCTGGAGTTAGCTCGGTTGCTAGGGTGAGAAGTGGTTGGAAGAAGTTCAGGGAGCTGTTGCCTCTCCTGATATTGAAAGGACTCTCCTTATGTGCTAAAGGGTCTTTGTATGCAGCATGTGTTAGGAGTGTGATGCTGTATGGTAGTGAGACCTGGGCAGTAAAGGAAGAGGATATTCGTAGGTTTAAATGTACAGAAATGATAATGATTAGGTGGATGTGCAGTACGTCCCTGCGTGCAAGGCCTGGGGGGGCTGGGTTTACGATGGAAGAGTTGAGAGGTAGGATGGGACTGGAGTGTATTGGTGTTGTGATGAGGAGAGGTAGGCAGAGGTGGTTTGGACATGTGGAGAGGATGGGGGATGATAATTGGGTACAGAGGGTGAGAAGTGTTAATATTGGGGGAGGGGTTGGGAGGGGTAGACCGAGAAAGACGTGGGACGAGGTCATAAAGTGTGACTTAAGGGTTAAGGGACTGAACAGGGAGTCTGCCAAAGATCGAGCAGCATGGAGAGCCGCCATTAGGTGACCAAGGCCGACGCAAGCAAGCATGTTGGAGCCTTCAAAAACTAAACGAAACAAATATACTACTGCTGACTACCAAATTCATCTACTTCCTCCTGCTAACAAATACAGAAGGCGCGGAAAGTATTGACGCTTTTTTGCCGACGTCATTCTTTTTCGCGTTAAGTGAAGTAGGGTCAATACTACCCTCCCTTGTGATGCGAAATGAGCTGACGCTTTTTCAACAGGAGCTGGCAACCCTGCTTGATAGGTTTGGCACCACAGGAGCAGGCTCAGTAATGTTTGGGCAGCCACAGGAGGAGGATTGTCTCTGTGTGTGATGCACCACGAGGGCATGTTTTGATTCAAATAACACAGTTATTTGGTTACCTACCACATTCTCATCATGCCTAAAGTAACCACAAGCAAGGACAAACGTGTGGAAGTGATTACTTTATACAAAGCTGGCCACAAACTCCCATTTATTGCAAATCAGATGGTGTTAGACTGAGGACAGTGCAGAGACTGGTGAAGCAGTTCAAGGACAGTGGGGAGGCCATTCCTCCCACTCCACTTCCCAAGCCTGGGAGACCTCGTAAGACAACCTTCAGGACCCGTCAGCTGATCTCAAGGCAAGTTAGCAAGGATCCAAGGCTAACAGCACGGGATTTAAAAGAAAAGAACCCACAGTTGCTGGCACATGTGTCTGTCAGAAGTGTGCAGCAGCTGTTGCATGACGATCTGGGCTACAGGAGTTTTTGTGCTCGTAAAAAACCACTGCTAACTGCACTTCAGAAGAAAAAGAGAGTAAATTTTTGTAAGAAATATCTTGCCTGGAGTGAGGAGCAATGGAAAACTGTGCTTTGGAGTGATGAGTCAACATTTACTGTCACTGGTACCCCTTCATCATGAGTGTACCGCAAACCAGGCAGTGACCCCCTGGATCCTAAGTACACTTCCAAGTTTGTTAAATACCCAGCCTCACTCATGGCTTGGGGCTGCTTTACATATTATGGTGTTGGTGAGTTGGTAATTCTACCTGCAAATGAAAAAGTGAACCAGAACAATTATTTGGAGCTATTATGTGATGTTTTAAGTGACTCTTTTGATAAAACCAAGGCAAGAGTATTTATGCAAGATACTGCCCCTGCACATGTTGCAAAGTCAGTGAAACAGTGGCTAACAGACTGTGAGGTTCCCTTTATTCGAGACTGGCCCGGAAACAGCCCAGATATCAATCCCATTGAGAATTTATGGGCGCACATGAAGCGGCACATCATCTTTGCCTAAACTTGAGGCTGCAGTCAAGCAGCTATGGAGCAGTTTTAGTCCATCTGTTCTGCAAAACTACACCATCAGTCTCCCCAGACGCCTTAAGAAGATAATAAAGGTGAAGGGGAATGCCAGTAAATACTAAATTCAATGGCAAGTGTTAATTTATTTGTTTCTCCTTGCTAACCACAAGAATGTTTTCTTTTTTCAAGATAGCGTCAACACTTTCCGCGCCTACTGTATACTGTACTTGCACCATAAGTGGTGGGTGATAGAAGTTGCTACACCATTATGCCATTAAATAAAAAGGAGATTTTCCAGTTGCCAGTTCTCACCATTTTCATTCACCTCTTAAAATACAGAGTAAGTTCACAGCATACTTTCACCAACACCACTGGGAATGAATTTTTGAAATGCTTATGCAGTTAAGGTTGATCTTAGCTCCTTTACTATAAAAGGTCTCTCCCAAGATGCATATAACTGTCTGGCCATAAAAGGAAAAAAGACTGATATGAAAGTGTAGTGTTCTGTGGTATTACAGACAGTCCTTGGGATTTTAATGGAATACAGAAGGGTGAAATAGATGCGTAACACTGCTTTGAGCAAATTAATAATATATGCAGAATTAAGAACACTTGGGTATTGAAAATGTTATTGATGTGATGCATGCCAGTACGGACAGGATGAGGTGATCTGTACATGAGAGAATGTGAAAAACCTTCAGGCAGACCAGGGAGAATGTGGGATGAAGAATTACTGAAAAGGGGTATCTCACAGTTATGAGACTGATATACAGGTTGACATTAAAAAATCCGGCAACCTCCGGACCTGAGGAGTGCCGGATTTTCGAAAATGCTAGATTTTTTATGGTTATATATGCTGTATATATTTAACAGAAAATTACTACCTGTACAGTCCTTTCAAGAAAGAAAATTAAACACTAAATGAAAAGCAAATGAAATATTAGTGTTCACCAACTAAATAAAATAGTTCTACAGAATTTTAATGTCGTATGTTCCACAAATGGTTCGCACGGACACGCCGCTATTAAGTTTTTTAGCATTTCCACTTTCTCTGCGATCAACAATGAACGATGTTTACATTTTACGTCACCTCTTTTCTTTGCTGAATCCATAATGGGGCTATACAGCAGCAAATAAATGATAAAATGAGAAGGAATGCCTGTTAGCAGGTGAAAGCAAGACCCAACAGCTGATTCTGGAGTACAGCGCCATCAAAACATAAACGGCGCCTCCAGAAAACAGTGGCGCCAACACGGTAAATTTGAAAATGCGCTCCAAAATCCATGCCAGAAATCTGAAGGAACCGGATTTTCGATGGCCAGATTTTTTAATGTCAACCTGTAGTTACCATAGTTAGGTTTTACTCGGTCTCAATTTAGCATACTGTACTAACTTATCATCAATGTTCATATAGAAGGAAGTCCATAGAAAGATTCTAAATTCATGGAATCAATAATCTGGGATGAAAGAAAGTCCCATGACCAAAATCCCCACCCTTCCACCCCCGCCTTGTGCCACAGTGGGTTGTAAGGGTGTATGAAACCAGTATAAGATGTAGATTCTGCAGTCCATCACTCTTACTCTATTTTTTTCTTCTTCTTCTATTTTTTCTCCCTCTTCTATCTATCTATCTATTGCCAGATGCCTCAATCCCGCACGGGGTGGCCACAAACAAATCGCCTCCATGTCACTCTGTCCCCTGCCATTTCACTACCACGCTCCCAACTCACACCCCCCTCCCTCACACACCTCTCCACTCCATCCCTCCATCTCACCCTCGGCCCCCCCCTCCCTCTCGCCCCCTCCACCTCACTCACACACACTCTCCTCGTCAGTCCTTCACTCTCCATCCCCTCCACATGCCCAAACCACCTTAACGTGTTTCTCCCAACACTTCCCATCACGTTCTCAACCACACCACAACGCCCCCCCCCCCCTCCCCACCTGCTAGACCGTCTCTCCACGTGACTCCACATGCTCCACTCAAACAACTCACTTCCACCGCTCCCACTCCCGACCTCTGTCCTTCCAACAGGGTCCAAGCTTCACTTCCATATGTCAGAGTTGGCATCACAACACTGTCATGCAACAACCTTTTCACCTCCATGCTCACCTCCCCGTTTCTTATCGACGAACCAGCAACCCTCCCCTGCTGCACCCCCTTGAGCACCTCACCCTCCAGACCTCCATCCCCACTCATCACACCGCCCAAGTACTCAAATTCACTCACATTCTCCACATCCTTCCCATCCAATCTCACTGCACACTCACTGGCTTCACCTCTCTCGAAGACCATCACTTTACTCTTCCCTACATTCACCCCTAGATTCCGCTTCCTACACACTCTCCCAAACTCATCCACCAAGTCTTGCAGCTCCCCTTCGTCTTCGCTCAACAACAGCACAGAGCACAGGGAGCTTCCAAACACTGCCCCCTCTCACCAGGGCCACTCCAACATCCACTGCCCGACCCTGCATCTCTCCTATAACCCCATCCACGTACAGATCGAACAACCATGGAGACATGACACATCCTTGTTTCAATCCAACCCCCAAATGGAAAGACTCACTCAGCCCGCCATCCACACGCACTGCAGCCTCAGCACCCTCATACACACTCCTCACTGCCTTCAACAACTTCCCATCCACTCCATACATTGTCAATACCTTCCACAAACCTTGTCTATCCACCCTGTCACATGCTTTCTCCAGATCCATGAAGGCTGCACACAACCTCCTGCCCTTCTCTAGAAACTCCTCCACCAAGGATCCAAGAATGAATATCTGGTCTACACAACCTCTTCCCTTCCCAAAACCTCCTTGTTCTTCTCCAACTAATTCCTCAGTAATTTCCCTGACTCTGTCAATAAGTATCCTACCATATACTTTTCCTATTACACTGAGAAGGCAAATGCCCCGGTGATTACCACACACTGCTTTTTCCCCTTTTCCTTTGTACAGAGGAATAATTATACCTGACTTCCAATCCTCCGGGACTCTACCCTCCTCCCAAGCCAATCTGCACACCTTCCACATCTTACCAGGGACAAATTTCTGTTTACAGCACAATATCTACACAAAGAAAACTAAAAACTGATTAAACACTGAACAGATAAACCATCCTGAACTGCATCTGGCTCCCACCTCACCTGTCTCCATCCATACGCATATCAAGCGGGCCATCTTTACTGAGCATGAAGCCTCTTAATGGAGTGTCAAACTGAATGGACGATGCACCTAAATCCATCAACACACCATCAAAGCTGCTACCACGTACTTTTAAACGAGTTAGAAGCTTAGGCAGGTCACTGATGGGAGAAAAAATGTATAACATTAATAAGTGCATCCTGTCAATCATACTAAATATCTGAATCAACATCATGACCTTTTTCCCACCTAATGCAATGGTGAGGTGGCTACTGCTCTAGTGTTCTTAAATTAGGAAACTTTTACTAAAACATAACTTTAACAGTATCTCACTCACTCACAACATTTGGTACAGGCTAAGCATAATGTCCCTTGCTTTGATTCCATAATGATCATAAAAATTTCTGCCAGTTAAAGAATTAAAAAACATCTCACAAATAAGCACCATACATATGAACATTCAGTAATAATAATTCATTCTCAACTTCTCATAATAATACTGTGGGTAACAGATGGATGGCTCCTACCAATCCTGAATTGGTACTAAATGACAGCATGATTTGACTGCAAGCTTGGTTATATTACTACTGGGCAGGACATTTAGTCACACATAAAACAAAGTTCACAATGAAACTCACACTGTTACAATTTTTTTTTTTCCCAGCAACTACTCTGAAGTTTTTTTGTTTTTTGTTTTATGCAAGGAAGAAGGAACCAAAGGCCATGGCCCCACAAACTGTTCCTCCAAGAAATAAACAAAAACATTACAAACGAGAGCCAAATTCAAGATTCATTCATTTCGAGATGCCTGGACACACTGCGTTTGAAAGACTGGAGATCATAGGAAATAGGAAATACAGACAGAGGAAGACAGTTCCAGAGTTGACCAGTTGCATAAATGAAGGACTGCGAGTAACGGTTAACTCTTGCATTAGAGAGTTGGACAGAAAAGGGATGAGAATTTGTTGCAAGACAGGTGCTACGTGCCCGTCGTAAAGGTGGAGAGATGCAAGCAGACAGTTCAGAGGAACAGTGGCCACTGAAGTAGCGATAGAAAAGAGTTAAGATGCAACAGTGCGGCACTTCGGTTAGCTTCCACTCCTTAGAAAACATTAGGTGTACCATAGCCAACCTCAGTACAATGATTCCTTAGGAGGAAGTAAGGCATCGTTTGAAATGACTCACTAGAAAACACTGATTGGTAAGCAGGAATAACTACCAGTACTGTATCAAGTTGCCCATCGTTCCTCTCCTAGACCTATCAACTGTGGTGTTCCTCAGGGCTCTGTCCTATCACCTACTCTCTTCCTTTTATTCATCAATGACCTTCTAAGCTGTACATCTAACTCTATCCACTCATATGCTGATGATTCCACCCTTCACCTTTCCATTCGGTTCCTGCAAAGTCCATCTCAGCAGTTACTTCAACAAAAAAGGGATGAGGCTATGACACACCTAATGTCTGACTTGGCTCGTATCTCTGATTGGGGTAAAAATAATCTTGTTATTTTTAATGCATCCAAAACTCAGTACTTACACTTATCAACCCGACAAAATCTTCCTCAGGATTACCCACTAATGTTTAATAATGAACAGTTATGTCCTGCATCATCCTTGAACATGCTTGGGGTTTCATTCTCTCGGGATTTGTCTTGGAAAGAACATATTACATCTCTTGTGAAATCTGCTTCCAAGAGATTAGGTATGCTAAGCTGATTCCGAACTTTCTTTACCCCTGCACAGTCGTTGACCTTGTACACGGGTTTTATTCGCCCGTGTATGGAGTACAACTCTCATGTCTGGGGAGGCTCCCCACATGCAGCTCTTCTCAATAGGGTGGAGTCAAAGGCTTTTCGTCTCATTAACTCTCCTCCTCGTACTGATTCCCTTCAACCTTTGTCTCTTCGCCGCACTGTTGCATCTTTATCTCTCTTCTATCGCTACTTCAATGGTCACTGTTCCTCTGAACTGTCTGCTTGCATCCCTCCACCTCTACGACGGGCACGTAGTACCCGTCTAGCAACAAACTCTCATCCCTTTTCAGTCCAACTCTCTAATGCAAGAGTTAACCGTTACTCGCAGTCCTTCATTTATGCAACTGGTCAACTCTGGAACTGTCTTCCTCTGTCTGTATTTCCTACTTCCTATGATCTCCAGTCTTTCAAACGCAGTGTGTCCAGGCATCTCGAATTGAACGGATCTTGAATTTGGCTCTCTTTTGTATTGTTTTTGCTTTTTCTTGGAAGGAACAGTATGCAGGCCTGTGGCCTTTGGTTCCTTCTTCCTTGCATAAAAAAAAAAAAGAAAGTGGAATAAGCAACACATGCATATAGAAACCATCTGAAATTCTGAACTCCATTCCACACCCTACATGGCATATCATCAAGGAGTCACTCCACATGCGCACACCTGTGATATAACCATTATGAAATCTGAGAAGTACAAAATAAGGGAAGTCCAACTACTGTACTCTGACCTGGCATTTCTTGGCAGGATTGATCCTCTAAGTTCTATCACTTGTTAGGCCATGTTTGTACCTTACAGTATCTTCTTGCACATGTATGTTGATGTGTGTCAGACAGCACATTCCATTCATTAAAGCTGTAATTTTGCTTCATTAAAAAAAAAAAAAAAAAAAAAAAAAAAAAGGCCAGGATTCTGGGGGTGATAAGTGAATGGAAGTGTGACCCATTGGAGTGGGCAAACTTGGGCTGTCTGTTGCTACTCCTCACCCTGCCCTTGAGTGAGAAAAGTGGTCTGGATGATGATGATGATGAAAAAAAATAAATAAATAAAAGCTCATATCAATGTTTGTCAAGATGAATATAAACTGTCATACCAACAGATCACATTCGATCAAAACAGTAACTGTGAGGTGCAACCCTCACTTTTCAGTTGCCTCCTCCCCTTCTAACTTCTCCCACCAACACTCCTCTTATCCTCTTCCTCAGTGTCAAAAATCTCAAGGATTAGTCATAATGGATCTGAATTGCAGGATTTGTAATGTGAATAACAAAATATTTGTTTCATCACTGATACAAATTTTAACTGTAATGAGTGAAGAGCATACGTTCAATCTACCAGCTTCTGGGTTAGTTTGTACTGTACTACAACAAACTTTGCATTATTTACCATCAGACAGGCAAATAAAGCACAGCATGTGTTCTATTTCAGGGAATAAAAAATACAGCACAAGCCAGTTCCCTATTATCCTTCAGAGGCTTAGACTACTGTATCCACAAACTAATATCCTCAGTTCTATCTTGAAAAGATTTACCTGAAGCAACCTAGAAGAGGTAAAATTCTCTCTGGATAGTGATCCTGGAGTTCTGTCGCGAAGGTGAGTGCAGCTGGGTCCCGGTCCAGACACACTAGCCGCAGCCCTGGGGTGGCCTCCAGCAGAGCCTTGGTATGACCCCCAGCACCAAAGGTCATGTCCAGCATTACATGACCTGCCCTTGGTGCAAGAAACTGAACCACCTGCTCCACCATCACAGGGGTGTGAGGAGGACTGGGGCAGGGACCTGTAATCATCACTGTGCCTCCCTCTCTCATCTCTGATATTGGGTACATTCTTGCTGATCTAGTAAAAAAAGGCCTCACACTTTTTACAAAATACCTTGTACAAGTCTTAACTCCACAACATAAAACCCAATCTGCCATTTTTAAGTTTCCAAAGCCAAACTTCTAAGTGTACAGTGTGGTATTTAATTAGCGTTGGTTTTTCTTAAAGAAACGAGAAAAATATCCCTCTTCTTCTTCTGCTTCTAATGCCTTCAAAAACTCTGTAGAAACAATTTGTCGACACTCCTCAGCAGAGAGACCAGTAGATGTGCTGCTCAACGTGCGTGGGTACCTGCGAAATTAACATCATTTGTAAGAAGTCGCAAAGGAAACACTACCAACCAACAATACTGATCTCTTATATACTACAGTCATCTACCCAGTCAGAACAAAAACATGCTGAGTAACACAAACCTAAAGATTGACAGAGCTGGTAAACAATTAATGGTTTTATTTACTGACCCCACTCTACAATGACAATAATGACATACTATACTTTTTATTTCAATCTTCCTATCTCCAAGCAAGTCTATTTTGCTTCGGGAAGAATTTTTGAACTAGAAGGGTTTAACACAGGTTTCAATAATCTCTGTAATACTATAGGTAGTAAAGTGGTAAAAAAAAAAAAAGCCTATATATCTATCTACAGCCAGACCCCAATCCCATATGGAGTGACCCTAAACTAATGCTTCCACGTCACCCTGACCCCTGCCATTTCGATGTCTTCCTCCCAACTTACACCCCCCTATCTCATATACCTCTCCATGCCATCCCTCAATCTCAACTTCGGTCTCTCCCTCCCTCTTCCTCCCCTCCACACCACTCACATACACTCTCCTCGTTAATCTCTCACTCTCCAACCTCTCCACATGGCCAAACCACCTCAATGTATTTCTACTAATGCTTTCTATCACATTCACATTCACATCCACACCACAATGCTTCTTCACTTCCTCATTTGTCAGTCTGTCTCTCCACATAACTCCACATGCTCCTCTCAAATAACTCATTTCCACTGCTCTCACTCTAAACTTGTGTCCTTCCAACAAGGTCCAATCTTCACTTCCCTATGTTAGAGTGGGTATCATAATAGTATCATCCAATTACTTTTTTAATTCCATGCTCACTTCCCTATTTCTTATCACTGCTTTCAATGACACCAGCAACCTTTCTTCCTAGTTGTACCCTTTCAAGAGCTTCATCTTCTAAACTTCCATCCTTACTCATCACACTACCAAAGTACCTAAATGCACTCACATTTTCCATTTCCTCACAATCCAGCCACACTGTGCATTCAGTGACTTCATTTCTCTCGAAGACCACAACTTTACTTTCTCCTACATTTACCTTTAGATTCTGTTTCTTACATCCTCCACCATACTCATTCACCTGGCCTTTAAGTTCTCCATCTTCACTTAACAATACAGTATCATCTGCAAACAACAGAACAAGAAGTTTCCGAACGCTGCCTTCTCTCATTAGGGCTGCGCTAACATCCACTACCCTACCTTGTATCTCTTTTATAACCCCATCCATATACAAACTGAACAACCATGAAGACATGACACATCCCTGTTTCAATCAAAATTAGTACAGTACTGTAATACATGATCCAGACATAAGGGTTTAATGACTACTTGGGCAAGGAGACAAATTAGCAATGGAATCTTGTTATGTAATGTGTATATCAGTGAAGCACAAATATTTTGCAGATTCTGGTGGTAGATGGGGGTGCTCACCATCCACTCACTCAATGTATTGCTGCTCTCGGATGTCTGACCTTTCCTCTCCTCTCTCCTTTCCTTCCTTCCTCTTCTATCTTTCTTTACTTCACTCTTACCTCTTCCTTCTGCCAACAGGTGACTTTACACTCCCCCTTTTGTCTTTCTTACCTTCATTCTTTCCTCTTCCTTCTGCCTACGGGTGACTCTACACTGAGTGACAAGCCGAATGGTTTCCTGTACACCAGGAAACCATATACTATGGGTGGTAACCTTGTAACCAAATTATGGCACCTGGTGGGTAAATGAGGCACTCCAATCGGACTAAGCCTGTGAAGGTTTATATCCATGGGGTGGTTGGGGTTACTGCTCACTTAATGCCACTCAGGGATGAGTAAGGCTGATCACTCTCATCTTAAATGTCAGAACTAACTTGCCTAGCCCCAGGCTCCTACGTTCCTCATCGGGCAACGTAGGATTGGATGATGGATGAATGGATGGATTAATCCAAACACAAGTGGTGTCACAATTTATTCTTTCGTCTTGGAGGCATCTCATCCTCAGGATGATAAATTTACAGCCTACAGGTCTAATGAGTCAAAGTGCAAACTACACCACCGAGCTAAGGAAAAAACATTCAGTCCCTTCCAAGGGCCACTGGCTGATGTCACAAAGGGCATTCAGTCTCACTGTGTTACATGTTCAAACAAAAGACTCTAAATAGGGGAAACACCTAACTCCATCAAGAGTTGCATGTACAGTGTAAATCTGTATTATCTCAATTAATCCAATCAGGAGTATGTCATACTTTAATATTTCAGGCTGACTTAATGCCAAATAAATTCATTCAATTACATAAACCTCTATTCCTTAATGATGAGGATACTATGCTCTTGTGTAACATTATTAACCTTGAGAAAGCAAGCAGAAAGTGCTAGTTTGGAAGTGATTCAATTGTTTGCTTTACTTTTTCCCACCCCTAATAGTGGAGAAAAAAAAAAAAAAAAGCTATAACTTCAACACATTATAACAGCCAGTATGACATCATTCAGAACATAACCAATAATCCATACCATCATTCAATATGTGCACAAAAAATTATCAAAGATAATAATAAGATACTGTAAAACAGTATATGCCAAAGTGGGCTCACTTCTTGGCATACGTGTTCGTGGCAATCCTAGTGAGCGAGGCATGGATGCGAGAACACTCGGCCTCATCTACTTGTGTCGCAACACCATGCTTGAAACCCTCCGTTACACGCAACCGCAGGTACTCTCCGAGATCCCTGAAAAATGACACATTATTACTGTAAAGTACTCTAAATCATGAAATGACTCTGAAGAGCAATCAGCTACAGTAGATTAAAAAAAAATACATACTGTATATGCAACACAATACTCCTTTCTTCCTCTTAGGTACACTTCTAAGCACTAAAAATCTAGACATGCAATGGCAAGAATTATTCGCCTCTGTATAATGGCCATTAGGATTTTAACTGTTCTCCGAGATCCCTGAAAAAATGACACATTATTACTGTACTCTAAATTATGAAATGACTCTGAATAGCAATCAGCTACAGTAGATAAAAAATATATATATATATATACATACTGTATATATAACACAATATTCCGTTCTTCCTCTTACGCACATTTCTAAGATCTAAAAATCTAGACACTCAATGGCAAGAATTATTCACCTATGTATAATGGCCATAGGGATTTTAACTGTTCTCTCTCTCTCTCTCTCTCTCTCTCTCTCTCTCTCTACTGTATGTGTATATACAGTATATTAGAGGTGTATCGGATGTCTAAAAATGCGGATGTGCGGATGCGGATGCAGATGAGGATAGCAACATTTTAAATTGCGGATGCGGATGCGGATATTCAAAAATGTTTTTTGGGAGATGGGGATAAAGATGCGAATGTCTGATGACTATATCCTCACGGATGCGGAATATTTTAAAATCTTTCAAGATTATGCATTTTAAATTGTTAACGACGACTTTCAGCCACATAAGTCAAACTTGTGTTACCAGGATGCGGGATGTGCACCTAAGTCGTCATGCATCATGTGTATAACGTATAGTTTATTAGAATACTCACATTGCACATTAGTTCAGTATCTGAATTTCAACAAAAGCAAATTACTCTTCAAAAACAAAGGCTTCTCTGCTTTATCTGCATGAATACTCTTGCGTTCTTCACCACAGATTAATCCAGCACCACTGAATACTTGTTCGCTTGGGACACTGCTTGAGGGACAACAGAGATAATATTATGTGCGTACCACTTTCACTACATCAGGGTATTCTCTTCTGTTTTCACTCCACCATTTCAGAGAATCTTCATTTGTTCCATAAATTCTCTTTTGGTTGTGATACTTCTTTATTTCTTCCATTGAAAATGTAACTGGTGGCTCATCATTTTCATCACTACATGATGCGAGTATTATATTCATTGCATTTGATAGTGTTCCACTTGTACTTGGGGTATGGCTGTTAGGCCAAAACTATGGTAAATGCTATACAGCTGTATTCTTTTTCATAATATTATTTAGAATAACAACTGTTGGAACAAGGCAAACCACACTCACCGGCGTCACGACGTGAACTGCCAAGGCTCCCGGTTGCATACCACCGGAACCTTCCGATGACATCATCACTCGTGACTTAGCAGATGTGTGCGTGCGCACACACACTAACACTCTCATCCTCTCTTCTTAATTTGACAGAAGATTCCAAGGACGAAGCTGGATGGTCTATTTGCGTCTGATACACACTATGTATCCAATACATAGACTTCTGTGTGAGTACCATCAACACCCGATACACACTATGTATCCAATACATACACTTTTGTTTAATTACTATCAAGACCCAGTCTGTGGCCACATACAGATATGTGATGTCTCTTAAAGTATTATAAACTTTCTAGTCTCGGCTGACTGCTGCACGCAGCCGCTCGGTCGAGGCACCTTTCTTGGTGAGACAATCAGCCAGTTGCTGTGATGTATCCACCCAGAATACCTCATCAATCTCCCCCCGCTCCAACATGTCCCACAACACAGCAATATCAATGCGCAATCTCCTGTCTTCTACGCTCTTACAGGAGTAAAGGGCGTCCACCAGACTCTTGTTGTCGACGAAACACTTTATTTTGATCTTTCCACATCCAGAAACCTCACGCAATATGTTGGAGAGATATACAGCAGTTTCAGCACATTCAAGCAGCGCCAACGCCTCAGCAGATAAGGTAGATTTGACGACCCTCCTGATCTTCCTTGTCTGCCAGAATATAGGACATCTTGCCTCACTAGCATCTCGTAGGAAGATCACAAAACTTCCCTGAGATCCATTGCCTACAAGGATGGCAAATGAGGCATCCGAAAAGCACTCTATATGACAGTCCTCGAACGGCCCCATTCTTGGAATGTATAGCTTCATATTGTCAGTCTTCACCCTTGAGATCACCTTATTGAGTCTAAGCAAATCCGCTACAGTAGCTCGGTTGCTATTCACGCTCAACTCACACACATCAAAGGCAATATCTGGCCGAGTGTATGTGGCAATCCAATTGAGTTGCCCAGTTAATGCTCTGTACTCCATTTTCTCAGACTCGGACAGCTCCCCTGATTTTACTGCTGCACAATGTTTACTCAGCGTGACTGGTTTCAAGGATGAAGCATACTGGAATTGGTCGAGCGTTATGCTGCCATCGATGCTGGAGATGACATTGAGACCAACGTATTTGAAGGCTTTTGATTCTGAACTGACGATGAGGAATATTTGACTCAATCGATTTATCACTTGCTGTTCAAACTCATGTGTACCAGCCCAAAGGAAGTCATTGACGTAGATGCATACAATGCCTTCGACTTTGCCACCATTGCTCCAAGAGAACAGCGCTGAATCCAGTGATGATACTTTAGCTCCGAGACTCAACAACTGATCTTTTACGCGCAGATACCAATGCCTAGCAGCATCACAAAGGCCGTAAACAGTTTTCTTTAGTCTCCATAACTTACCATTTGCATATTCAGGCGGAGGACATAAATGAACAACTCTCTCAATGTCATTACCTTGCAGGTAGGCAGCTTTCACGTCCATAGTGTGGCAATCCCACTGGTTGGTGGAGGCCAAAGAAAGTGCCAAACGCACTGCTTCCTTTGAACAAGTAGGCGAGTCTTTTCAGAGATCCACTGTGTCTTCCTCAAATCCTCTGGCGACTAAGCGGGCCTTAACAATAGGCTTTCCATTTTTCAGTTTTTCTGTAACAACCCATCAAACCGTTATGGCACCTTGCCCAACATCATCTACTTCCTCATACACATCATTATTCTGCCAATTTGTAATTTCATTTTCCTTAGCACATAATACGGCCTCAGAGTTGAAAAGAACAAGCATTTCTGTGTCATCATCAACCACTTCCCATTCGCTAAGATCATTCTCCAAATCATCAACCACTTCCCATTCGCTAAGATCATTCTCCAAATCTATCCAATCACTGCTGCCATCAGAGTCCCTCTTCAAATTATAGCAGTGTTTGTACTTTCCAGTGGCTTTACCTGCCCGACTTATAATCCTTCCAGACACCAACTCTCCACTTTCTGAATGTATTCCCTTTATACGTTGACCAACAGAAACTTTGGGAAGCTGATTAATTGGAACAGAAACTGTGGGAGGCTCATCGATTGGGACCACACCATCTTCCGACTTGTCATCTGGTGGATAGTCATTCAACACTTGCGTAGGATCGTCATTAGGCTTCTCCTGGACAACATTTTTCTTCTCATCACTGCTGACATCACTTTCAACTGTAGTATCTTGTTCTGGCACTTGCGCTAGACGACATACATGCACTCACACGTATACACCGCAGTGTCTCACCAGAATTTGTTTCCCATCTCTGCCTATTACAATTCCGGGACCGTGCCACTCATGACTGTCATTTCTTTTGTAGAAGACTTCATCTCCATTTCGGATGTCGTTTAGGTCACGCGAACGTACGTTGTGCCGCAGAGCCCTAGCCAAGCGTTCATCTGATTCGGTCTCTATAAACTCTTGTCTAGCTAAATGCAGAGCGTTCAAGTTGTCTCTCACAATTTTCGATGGTGATGAAGGTTCCAAGGCTGGAGGATCATTTGCGTACACATTAGGCAGACTAGGGTTTTGACCAAAAACAAGTTGGTTAGGAGAAAAGCCTGAGTAGTTGGTGAGAGCATTTCTTGCCGATACTGCCGATGCCAAGGCCACATCCAATTCACACTGGCTATCAGCCATTACCTTCCTAACAATGTCACCAATGACTGCATTTTGACGCTCACAGACTCCGTTGCTCCAAGGACTCTCTGCAGAAGTTGTCTTGATCTTGATATTGAAGGCCTCTCCCAATGCTCGCATTTCCACAGTATTGAATTCACAGCCACTGTCTGTAAGAATTTTTCTAGGTGTGCCAAACACAACAATCCAGCTCCGAAATAATCCTTTAATAATGGTGGGCGCACACTTATCTGCGATTACTATCGCATTACAATACCTGGTCGCCAAATCAACAAGGACTAAGAAATAATGCCTTCCCCAAGCTTTTAAATCCATGGCTATGGCTTCGTTAGACTTAGACGCCATGGGCAAACTGACTACTGGTCGGGGCTTGGCTTTCTTAAATCTGCAACAGACTGTACAAGCATCAGATACAGCCTTGACAGCCTGTTCCAGTTTTGAACTTTTAATTCCCGCATCTGTGATCAGTTTAATTAGTTTTGCCGATGTTGGGTGTCCAAATTGCCTGTGAAGCTTCAAAGCGGTTTTTCTACATCACCCCCACGAGTTGCCAACATGATTGTTTCACAAAATTCATGATCTAGTCGTAAGGAAATTGGAAGTAAGTAATGCCCTGAAGATGAGGACTTTAAATCAATGATAGTTCCACAAATTTTGACCTGGTCAGTTCCAAGGTTAATCAACATTTTTGCTTTTTTCATGGAACGTCTACTCAACAGCAAGGGAATATTGCAGTCCACAACATCAGTCACGATGGTAGCAAGCATGTTTCCAATGTAGCAGGGCAGAGTAACACGTTTGAGGGAAGAAACTGTGACACCATCAGCAAAAGTAAATGCTGAGGATGACGCTTCTTCTCTTACAGCATCACGTTCATAATCAGTAAGCTCACTTAGATAGCAATTGATCCATTCAACTCCACATACAGTTGTAGAACACCCTGTGTCTAGAAGAGCACATCCCTTAGATTCTTCTACTAGAGTCTGTGACTTACCTCTACTAGCGGCATCATCCGCATAGCCCATAAACAACGACAGATGCACTGTTTCAGAAATCTCTTCTCGACTGCCGTCGTTTTCGTATGCATCCGGACAGTCACGTGCCCAATGAAATCTAGAATCACATACGAAACACCTCGATACCTTTCTGTCAGGCCCAAGTAGGTTCTGCCTCCTGCCGGTGGATGAGCGTTGGGGAATTCTAGCTGATACGGTTGAACATCGGCCACTACCTCGACGTCGATCACGTATTGCACCACCCCGCAACATTCTCCGTCCTCGTCGAGTACCTCTAGCATAAAGCGTTTCGTCACCCTCAACTTCGTCACTCCAAAATACTGGTTCGTCTTTCACCTCCCGGGCGGACAATGATGCCTCGTTCTGCCTGCCAATTTCACCAGCAAAAATACGATTCAGGGCAGATTTCATATTTTCGTATGTCACCTCCGTTATCGCGGACATCACTAGTTGTCGTTCACTGTCTGAAAGTTTGCATGCAGCTAAGAGCATAAAAGCCATCACAGAATTTGGCAGTTCCATGTCCTGCTTGGTAAATTTGAAGTAAACATGCTCAAATTCTGTCACAAACTCCCGAATGTTCATATCACTGGCTCTTCTGAAGTTATATAGCTCATAAAACGCTGCAAACTGTCGACGTCCTTTGTCCACGAGAAATAAACCGTCTAATTTTTTCAGCAGGGTCTGAACACCATCCTTCTGCTTTAAAACATCTGTTTCAATCTGCGA
>JAGKTI010003931.1:0-19709 GCA_018397915.1 Birgus latro | reverse complement strand
ATATAGATATAGATAGATATAGATATATATATACAATATATATATACTGTATATACAGTACATACATAAGTGACATTTGATACACTTCACACACCTTAAAGTCTAGCATCTATACCCTTAGTAAAACTGATGGTCTGAAATTCTTCAAGACCTGCACTAGGGTGACTGTTCCATTATTGTATTCATATCACTAAAACCGTAACACTTATTTATTAGCTCTGATAATAGCATGGGGAAGCAAAGAGTCATGAAGAATCTGATGCAACCATCTGAATTCAAATGCTATGTCTCTATCGTGGATATGAAACTTAACAGCAGAAGTCGTATTTCAAACAAGTGTCATTTCTCTGTCCTTACCTTCCCTTGGATTTGGTTGGGTCTGCAGGCCACTGCTCTAGCAACTTCAGGAATTTCTGATAGCTGGTTCTGGCCATCCCTATAAGGAATAAAGGCAGCAATCAAGATGTAAGACAATGTAGAAGAATACAGTATCATGGTGCAGGAGAAGATAACCCCCTATGCAAGTACAGTACAACCTCCCAAATTCAAACATCCAATTTCCACCTTCCAAATTATTTTTTTATGGAATAGGCAGATGTTGATATTATCTGTCCTCATACAGTCAATGTATATTTGAAGACAAAGTTTAGCTGTGAACAAGTATAACAACAAATTATATGATACTAATACAAGGTACATTACTTCACTGCATGAATTTTACTGTTTATGGTCTATCTATCTATTGACAGATGCCTCAATCCCGTAAGGGGTGGCCGCAAACAAATCACCTCAATGCCACCCTGTTCAATGCCACTTACTGCCTTGCTCCCAGTTCACACCCCCCTCTCTTATATACCTCTCCACTCCATCCCTCCATCTCATCCTCAGCCTCCTCCTCCCTCTCCCCCTCCCTCCACCTCACTCACATACACTCTCCTCATTAGTTTCTCGCTCTCCACCCTCTCCACATGGCCAAACCACCTCAATGTATTTCTCCTAGCAATCTATCACATCCACACCACAGCACTCCTTCACTTCCTCATTTGTCACTCTGTCTCTCCATGCAACTCCACATGCTCCTCTCAAGTTACTCATTTCCACTGCTATCACCCTTGACTTGTGTCCTTCCAGCAAGGTCCAAGCTTCACTTCCTTATGTTAGAGTGGGTAACACAATACTGTCAACCAGTGACTTTTTTACTTCCCCGTTCCTTATCACTGCTTTCAAAGAACCAGAAACCTTTCTTCCCTGTTGTACCCTTTCAAGCACTTCACTCTCTAAACTTCCATCTTGACTCATCAAACTACCCAAGTACCATACTTACACACACTCATATTTTCCGTTTCCTCACCATCTAGCCTTACTGTACATTCAGTGACTTCACTACTTTCAAAGACCATAACTTTACTCTTCCCTACATTCACCTGTCGATCCCATTTCCTTCACACACTCCCAAACTCATTCACCAAGCCTTGCAGTTCCCCTTCATCTTCACTTAACAATACAGTGTCATCTGCAAACAACAGTACAGGTAGGGTCACTCCAACATCCACTGCTCTACCTTGTAGCTCTTTTATAACCCCATTCATATACAGACTGAACAACCATGGGGACATGACACATCCCTGTTTCAGTCCAACATTCATATAGAAAAATTCACTCAGTTCACTATCCACATGCACTGCAGCCTTAGCACCCTCATACACACTCTTTATGGCATTCAGCAACTTTCCATGTACTCCATATATCCATAATACTTTCCACATTCCTCGTCCATCTACCCTGTCATATGCTTTCTCCAAATCCATGAAGCCAGCATACAACTTCTTTCCCTTCTCCAGAAACTTATCCATTAAAGACCTAAGAATGAACATCTGATCTACACAACCTCCTCCCTTCCTAAAGCTTCCCTGTTCTTCTCCAACTAATTCCTCTGTTATTTCTCTAACTCAGTCAATAAGTATCCTACCATATACTTTTCTCATTACACTTAGAAGACAAATGCCCCTATGATTACCACACACTTCTTTTTCCCCTTTCCTTATACAGGGGGAAAAATTATACCTGACTTCCAATCATCCGGGACTCTACCTTCCTCCCAGGCCAATCTGCACATCTTCCATATCCATTCTACTACTCTCTCTTCTCCATGCTTCAGAATTTCCACCACACACTCCATCAATTCCTGGGGCTTTCCCCATTTTGAATTTCTTCATTGCTCGTACTACTTCCATCCTACGGATTCCTTCCTGTCTCCTCACCTCCCTCCTCCTCCCAGCCAATCCCCAGTCACTTATGCTTGCATTACTTTCGTTCTCTATGTTCAACAATTCCTTGCACTGTTCTCTACATCTGCTCACTTTTTCTTCCTTCTCCACTAGCACTACTGTATACCATTTTTATCTTTCACTCCAAGACTAACCGGTACAGTACTTCTTTATCACCCTGTTTAACTCTCTTTACCTCTTTCCAGAATATTTTCATACATTCCCTCCACTTTACACTCAAATTCCTTCCAAACTCCTCACCCACTTTCTTCTTACTCTCTCTTAATGATCTTTTCACCTCTCTCTTCCTCTCTACATATAACTCTCTCTCTTGTCTCTAAATTTCCTCCAAGCCCCTGTTTCTCATCCACTCACTATATGCTTTCTTCTTTTGTGCCACAGCTTGTCTCACCTCTTCATTCCACCATGCTGTTCCTTGCACTCCCTTTCGTCTTCTCTTCACCCCACACACCACCTCACGTGCTGCACAGATTTCTTCTGTGAATATCCTGCACACACCTTCCACCTTCCCCATCTGCTCCAAATCAATATTTACATAATCGCTTCTCCGCCTCTCTCTTATATTCTGCCATTTTTCCATCCTCTTACAATCTTTCTACCCTCCTTGTATGGACTACTTCCTCCTGTCCTTCCCTTCTCCTCCTCCTCCATTTCATTTGAACCTTGACTTTCAACACCACCAAGTGGTGGTCAGAAAGTCCACTCCCCCAACCTCTGTTTGCGCTTGCATCCATTACACACCTTCTCATTCTATCATCCACACATACGTATCAATCACTGACTTTCGTTCATTCAGTTCATCACTCACCATGTATACCTGTGGATCATTTTGTGTCTAATGAGAGTACTGGCTATCACCGACCCCCTCCCTGCAAAAATGTCAACTACAGCACTGCCATTCTCAATCCACTTCCGCAGGCACACACCATTCGCCAATTACTCCATCCACTTTCACATTTCCTACTTTTCCATTCATATCTCCAATCATAAACACTCTCTCGTTGATTTCAAACTTTTCCAGGCACGCTTCCACAACTGTCCAGAACTCTTTTTTCACTCTACTTGCACAATCTTGCATTGACGTATACACACACACACACACATGGTCACTGAGTTCCAGATGATAATAACAAGGAACGTGGTGCCAAGAGATGAGCTTTACAGGCAGGGAAGATACAACTTTGGGAAAGCAAACTTTACAGAATTGAGAAAATTTTTTGAAAATGCAGATTGGAGAAAATTCAGAGAAACAAGAGAGATTCAGAGGAAGTGGGATATCTTTCTAGACCTCTATATTTCAGGAGTGGAAAAAAGATGTTCCAAGAGTAAGTGGGAAAGAAAACAGGAAAAAGGAGTGGTTTAATAGAAGGTGTATGATAGCGAAAAAAGAGAGGGACGTGGCCTGGAACAAATGGAGAAAGAGAGGTAATAACAGAACAAAGGAAGAATATTAAAGAACTAGAAATGAATATACAAGAATTCGAAGAGAGGAAGAAAGGAACTTTGAAAAAGGTATAATCGACAAATGTAAGGATGAACCCAAATTGTTTTATAGATTTGTTAATGGCAAATTGAAACAAAAGGAAGGAATCACCAAACTAAAAGTAGAAGGAGAGGTCCATAATGATGCGGCAATGCAAGCTGAAATAATGAACAAACATTTCCAATCTGTTTTTACTAATAAAGGGGAGTTTGTGGAGGGGGAGGGAGTGACTAGGAATGTAGTGATAAAAGATATAAATGTGGAAGTGCAGGAAGTGTACAAATTACTGGAAACTCAAGATGTAAGGAAAGCCCCAGGACCGGATGGAATTTCAAATTGGGTACTAAAGGAATACAGAGAACAACTGGCGGATAAGATTCAGTTTAATTGTGTGTTCGCTGGAAGAAGGGAAAGTGCCTCGGGAATGGAAGAGAGCAAATATGGTACCAATTTACAAGGGAGGAAACAAGGAAGAACCCCTGAACTATAGACTAGTGTCTCTAACCAGGATGGTTGCAAAATTATGCAAGAAGATTCTGAAAGATAGGTGGATAAACTATCTAGAAGAGATGAATATTTTGACTGAAAGTCAATTTGGATTTAGAAGTGGAAGGTCATGTGTTTCCAACTTGTTGAGCTTTTACTCAAGAGCGATTGATGTGCTACAGGAGAGAGACGGTTGGGTGGATTGTGTGTATTTAGATTAGGAGAAGGCCTTTGACAAGGTACCCCATAAGAGACTAATGTGGAAATTAGAGCATATAGGAGGACAATAATAAAGGACAGGACGTCTGGATGAAGAGAAGTAACAAGTGGTGTCCCAAAGGGCTGGGTGTTGGCGCCAGTAGTGTTCCTGATTTACGTAAATGACATGGTAGATGGAGTGAACAGTTATGCAAGTCTGTTTGCTGATGATGCAAAGATCTTGAGGAAGGTAGAGGTTGAAGGGGACTGTAAAATGCTGCAGGAGGATCTGGATAGGATACATGACTGGAGTCAGATGTGGGAAATGAAAATCAACGCAAAAAAATGTAAAATATTGGAAATGTGTAAAAGCACCAAAAGACCATCACTGAATTATATGATGGGTAACGAACCAATCACAAAAGCGAGAGAAGAGAAAGATTTTGCAATGCTGGTCCAGGATAGTTTGTCACCTGAAAAACACATTAACAAGATAGTTAGAGAGACATATAAACTCTTGACCAACATAAGAGTGGCATTTCATTACATGAATGAGGAGATGATGAAAATATTGATAGTGGCCATGATCCACCCCAGGTTAGAATATGCAGCAGTAGTGTGGTCCCCACACAAAAAGAAAGATATAAACAAGATTGAGAGAATACAAAGAACAGCAACTAAGATGGTCCCCAGTCTGGCAAATCTGTCATACAGTGAGAGGCTAGAAAGGCTGGATTTGCCATCCTTAGAGGATAGGAGAGAGAGGGGTGACATGATTGCAGTGTTCAAGACTATGATGGGAGTGGACAAAATTGATAGAGAAGATCTGTTTGTATGGGATAAGAGGGCAACAAGAGGACATGGACTGAAACTGAAGAAGCCACGCTGCTTGAAGGACATCAAGAAATATAGTTTTCCGTATAGATGCATAGACCTGTGGAACAGACTGGACAAAGAGATCGTCTAGTCAAAAAACTTAAACGAGTTTAAAGCAAAACTTGACTTAATGAGAAAAAGAGATGGGACCCCACAAGCGTAGCTCATTTCCTGTATATCACAATTAGGTAAATACATTTGTAGTTCAACTTTCAGTCTTACCCACACAATCCTTGAGCTGACAGATTCATACTCTCTTATTTCTCTTTCCATCTCTTACACACAACAATACAAGCTCCTTCTTTTGCACAGGAGGTGCATACTGTATACCCCATCCATACTCCCATTCTCTCACAGTCTCATCTCTTCATTTTGTCTCAGTTATTCCACATATATCCATTTTTGCATCATCAAGCACCTGGACAATCTCTCTCTCTCTCTCTTTCATCACATCATTCGCATCCCTTACATTCCATATCGCAATCCATACCATGTCCTTTGTTTGATCCTTAGTCGTCACCTGTTGGTCAATCTCTCTCTCTCTCTTTCACCACATCATTCGCACCCCTTACATTCCATATCGCAATCCATACCATGTCCTTTGTTTGGTCTTTAGTCGTCACCTGTTGGTCAGTCCTGGTCCAAAGCTTCTTGATCGTATTTTTAGTTAGTAGTTTTCTGGGAAGGGGCACTAACCCTTCGCCAACCCACCTGCTGTCACATAGAGAACGCGTGTTGGTTGGTTATAAGGTTACCACCCAGCGTTGTAAATGATTTCCTGGTTTACAGGAAATCATTTGGCTTGCCACTCAATGTAGAACTGCACTAAAATAAAGTAGTCTACCGCTACATTACGTGAGTGGGTGATGGGTGCCCCACCCCACCTACCACTGTTTATGGTACTGCAAGTTATTTCTTACATGATTTTCTAATAGTTATCATTATGATTCTACTTTCCAGAATATTTCATTTCCCATAAAGCCTTTGGAACCAAGCACCAAGCCCAGATTAGGTCCAAAGCATGCAAGGTTAGAAGACTTGTAGCTACTGTACATACTGGTATCATCCATTTCTTATGTTTCACACACAGAGAAAGGAGAGTCAGGTCTGGGTATAGGCTGACTTGGATTTTCAAACTTTTGAATGTTATGCTTTATTTCTTGCCTAACATACCTGATATTCTTTTAAGCCCCATTTTAACCCCCATATATTTCCCGTTGTCTCCACAACTGTACTGTGTGAACTAAAAATAAAAGGATTGATAAAAATCATATAACTGATTAAAAAAACCTTTTACATAAAAATATTGTATAACATCATATCAACTATAACAATCAATTAAGTAACAAGATGAAAGCATAAGAGGGAAATACAGTACAGTACATTGTATACAGTACTTACCTGGCAACAAAAATAAAGAAGAAACTAAATAAGAGACTGATGAATTTTATCCATCCATCATCCAATCCTATGTTGTCCCATGAGAAGCGTAGGAGCCCAGGGCTAGGCAAGTTGGTCCTAACATTTAAGACGAGAGTGACCAGCCTCGCTCATCCCTGAGTGGCATCATGTGAGCAATAAACCCCAACCACCCCTTGGATATAAACCTACACAGGCTCAATCCAACTGGAGTGCCTGAATTAACCACTAAACCACCAGGTGCCACAATTTGGTTATATGGTTACCACCCACCATAGTAAATGGTATCCTGTACAGGAAACCATTTGGCTTGTCACTCAGTGTAGGGTCACCCACCGGCAGAAGGAAGAGGAAAGAACGAAGAAAAGAAAGACAGAAGAGGGAGTGTAAAGTCACTCATTGGCAGAAGAAAGAGGAAAGAATGATGGCAAGAAAGACAGAAGAGGAAGGAAGGAAGGAAGAGAGAAAGGGGCAAACACCCAAAGCAGCACTACACTGAGTGAGTGGATGGTGGGCACCTTCACCTAATACATCATATACGGTACTGTAAAAGATGAAAGAGAATGGCTGAAATGGAGAATGTGTGAGACTCGGAAAGCAAAACCGACAGATTACTGTATACAGGTGTACCTCGATGTACGATACCCCTAGGTGCGATACCCTGGCTTAACGATGGGGGTAGAAATACCACCATATCCCGCCTAATGATGGCGAAACCCTGGTTTAACGATGGGTTTTATTTTTTTTTACTGATTCTGATATTTTAGACTAAAACTGTGTTTTTAGGTTGATTTATAAACTGTTTTTAGACTTAGATTAATGTGTTTTAGCCATAGGTGGGGTGAACATTGTCATTTTGGGGTACGGTACACTTTACTAAGCCTGATTTTTTATTGACTTATATTTGACGATTTTCAAATTTTATTTTTGGTTTTAGCGAGTTATTTACAGGTGTTGGGCTTAAGTTAGCTTCTTTTACAGCTGTTAGGCCATTCAGATTGGCTTTAAACTTGTTTGGGGGCTCATTTGGGTGGGTTTTGGACTTGGTTGGGGAGGAAACCCAAGGCTGAAAAACATATTCCATTACTTTTCATGTTAAATCTAACCCCGATATACGACACCCCTCTAACGACGGATTTTTACCTAACCAATTGCATCATTAATCTGGGGTATACCTGTATATAGTGTACTGTATATCAGTAGGCCATTAATCTCTTGGCTGCAATGAGTTTCTGTGTTAAATAATACTATATCAATCGTAAACTGAAATGAAATTTTATGGTCTTCATTACTGGTCAGGATGTTACCAGTAACAGTAATTTTATTTTTTGGCATCCCACTTTTTTTTTATTTTTTCAGCACTGTATTACTCAATGTCATTAGCCAAAATAAAATGCAAAGTCAATGAAATACATATTTCACTGCCAATGAGTTAATACAGCAAAATGGCAATGTAATGGTAATGGTTGGTGCAGATGCCACGAAGCACTTAGCTGCAGTGTTCACCTCCATAACAGAGGCTTCTGAGCCTGTGGCAGGTTATTCACCCAATATCCTGGGATACCTTGCCATTGCATCATCCAGGTACCACAATTACTTCCCCTAGGTGTTACCCTAGGTACTCATTTTACCTACCAATCCAAAAGGGATGGATGGACATCTGAGTTGAGTGATGCCAGCTGCCTGCACCACGATAAAAACCCTGGTGCTAACAGGCCAGCAGCTTTGTAATCAGTGATGCTATCCACTCAGCCACTGCAGCGAAACTCCTTAATATTAACTGAACTGAACTGTGGACATATTCTATGCTCACTGGACATAATCTACATACATTTTATGTACAGTTATGAATTACATGAGGTTCCTGCCCAGCTGAACCTGACCTACTTTTGGCCGTGATTTCTCTCTTGGCCGTCTTAAATTACAGAAAGAGTGAAAGAAAACCATTCAGGAGCTGAATGCTAATCACCCACCACAATATGGTGTTGGCCAAGTCCAAGATTTAGGCCATATCTTGATACCCTGAACGTTTCACGTTGATAGCTCAAGCCGTTCATGAGATATAATGGTGCTAAAGGCAGGCAATAAAAACAGCTGACCTTTGGCAGCTACTTTGGTAACCTTGACCTTGACTGCGAGTGCCCATTTTCGAACTCATCCAAGATTTTCCCTGCAAGTGCCCATTTTCGAACTCATCCAAGATTTTCCCCATATCTCGATACCCTAAAGGTTTCATGTTGATAAACCAAGCCGTTCACGAGATATAGTAATCTCCCTACTATCCGGACGTCCACTATCCGGATGCATCACTTTTCGGACATCGTAGGCTGTCCGACCCCCAAAATGCCCAAAAATTCGAAAAAATCCGAATTTTTTGAACAGCGTCAGTTTGAATTTCCCGCAAGCGCCGAAAAGCTGTGTTTTCGCGCCTCCCGCCTCTCTCACGGTCTCATTTCCCACTCAGCTCCCGTCTCGTCAACATGCTCTCAACATGGCTGCTGAAATGCTTGGTTTTGTGGTGATTCCCTATCTCCTGCAGGGCTTGATGCTGCTCTGCACCTTCTTTATCGTGTGTGTGATGATGGCCCCGCCACTTGAGAAGAGGAAGAAAGTGGTTTTGACTCTGGAGAAGAAGCGGGAGACATTGGAGACGGTGGACGCCGGGTGGCCAACATCACAGATCCTCCGTGAATTCAACTTCCCTCGCTCCACTTTGTTTGATATCAAGAGGTCCCGAGACAAACTACAGCAGTATACGGCTGATTTCACTTTGAAAACCAGACGGAACGTGGAGAGGAAGATGATGTTTACTCCTAAGTATGCTGACATTGACTGTTCCACGCTCATCTGGTATCGACAACAACGTGCTGCTGGTGTGTTGGTACGTGGAACGGAGCTGAAAGCTGCTGCCGAGAAGTTCGCAAGGCTACAGGACACCCCAGACTTCAAGGCATCTGAAGGTTGGCTCTTCGCGTTCAAGTTACGGCACGGGTAAGACCCATGGCGAAGCTCTGGACGCTAACGATGAAGGAATAGAACAGTTTCGGCAGAAGGTGAAGGGCTTGATTGACAGGGAGGGCCTCACTCTTGGTCAAGTCTACAACGCTGACGAAACTGGCCTATTTTATTGTTCAATACCCATGAACACTCTCGCTGAGGAGACGGAGAAGTGTGTACCTGGCCCCAAGCTCTCCAAGCAATGGATGTCTGCTTTGTGCTGTGCAAATGCTATCGGCATGCACCAGCTCAAGCCTGTTATTGTTGGCCGTGCAAAGCAGCCTCGGTGCCTTCGTGGGTTAATGGATGTCCTTCCTGTCGTGTGGTATCATTCTCTGAAGGCTTGGTTCACAACCAAGATCTTCAGAAATTGGTTTCACCAACACTTTGTCAAGGAGGTCATTCGTTATCAGACGGAGACACTGAAAATCCCACGTGACCAGGTAAAGGCTCTCCTGATTCTAGACAATGCACCTGCGCATCCGTCTGAGAAGGAGTTGGTGGCTGAAAATGGCCGCATTAGGTGTCTGTTTTTGCCACCTAATACGACTGCTCTCATCCAACCAATGGACCAGGGAGTGATTGTGGCAGCAAAGAGGCTCTACTGACAGAGGTTTTTGGACGAGGTGATGGTTGTCTACGAGGATGAGGACGATCGCAGGGAAGGACGAGACATGCGAGGGCAAAAAACTGTTGAAAACCTTCGCCGATACAACCTCAAGTCTGCCATCTACAACTTGGCCAGTGCATGGAAGGAAGTCTCTGTCAAGACTATAGAAAATGGTTGGTCTCGGCTGCTTCATGGAAGTGACGTGGTGCACGATTTTATAGGTTTTGATGTTGATGACTTCCATGCAAGGATTCATAAGGGTGGAGACAATGTGGGTGTCGACGAAGTGCGTGAGTGGTTGGATGACGACGAGGGCGATCCTGGGTATCAGATCATGTCTGATATCAAGATCGCATCTACTGTTGCCGGTCCGAGTACCCAGCAGGAAGATTCCGACGAGGACAGCAACGATGATGCAGACTCCTCACGGCTTGCCACTACTCCAACCATCCCCAAGCTAAGCGCACTCTGGGAACATGTGGAGTTCGTTCTCGACTACCTGGAACACCCAGACTGTGACAGGGTGATGGGGCCCTTGGGACTTGTGGATGAGGTGTGAGCTTTCAGGTAGCGCATCATTAATCGTCAGAATCGTCGTTGCTTGCGTCAATCAACCATTGACAGTTTTTTCAGGCCAGTCAACCCTGCCATCGTCAACCCTCGCTCCACACCATCATCTCACCAAGACAGGCCTTCTAGCTCCGAGCTACAGCCCAGCACATCAGCCACGGCAGAGTCACCACTGGATGTTAATTTGCGGCTATCTTCTGAGTCCTCTGCAGTGGATAGCGTATCACCACGTCCCACCAAGGAGCCCCTACGCCGCCTCCGTCAGCTCATCTCGGACTCTGACAGCGACTAAATTCTCCAGGACTTGTCACTAGACCACACAGGAATTTACTGTTATGTACAGTGCAGTGAAGTGATGCGATCCCAGTTATGCGAAAGGAAACGTTGTGGAAAGTGCTGGTGAGAAGTGCTGGTGAGTATAAAGTGCAGCGGAAGTGCTAAGGTGTGTCAGGTGCAAGGTCTTACAGTCAGAGTCTGAGATGACCAAGCAGGTTATACATCAGGACGGGGGCATCATTCTCGTAAGTACCCTAACTTCATTAAAATTCCTTGTTTTGTTCTTCCCATATCATTAATCTCATGAACAGACTGTGTGAAAGATGATTTCCATAATGATTTTCATGTCTAACCTGTTTTCAGCATGCTGTAAAGTGGTAAAAAAAATTCCCATAAATGTTAATCATAATTTCCTGCTTTCAATTTAATTTTTTCATGCATGGTTTTGAAGAGCACCAGCTATGAAAAAGGTGAATGCCACTGATTTGTGTGAAAGATGATTTCCATAATGACTTTCACGTCTAACCTGTTTTCAGCATGCTGTAAAGTGGCAAAAAAATTCCCATAAATGTTAATCATAATTTCCTGCTTTCAATTTAATTTTTTCATGTATGGTTTTGAAGTGCACCAGCTATGAAAAAGGTGAATGCCATTGATTTGTGTGAAAGATGATTTCCATAATGATTTTCATGTCTAACCTGTTTTCAGTATGCTGTAAAGTGGTAAAAAATTCCCATAAATGTTAATCATAATTTCCTGCTTTTAATTTTATTTTTTCATGCATGGTTACCACTAGTATCGAAGTGCACCAGCTGTGAAAAAAGTGAATGCCATTGATTTTCATGTCCGGTACCTAAACAAAGCTGCCAACTTAGTGAACAGCTGTGCCTAACTTACCTCAAATTCATTCTTTTTGGGTTAAATTTAAATGAATTCATGCTCTGTGTTCATTATTTTAGTGCACTAGCTGCGAAAAAGGTGAATGCCAGTGAATTTTATGTCCAGTCCTAACCTAACCTAACCTAACCATTTTTCTGGTAACAATTTACATCATTTACTGTATTTGATGCTTTGTATCCAATAATTTAGTGCATAAAATGTGAGAAAAGATGATTTCCATGTCCAATACTTACTTTTTTTTTTTTTTTTTTTTTTATGTGTCCGACTCTGGGCATAGGCTTCACAGCCTGCTATCAAGGCCCAGTCGTCCTCCTACAATCTACATGTCACCACTTCGGCGCTTAACACCCACCATCCATATTGAATACATGCTAGGGCTGTCTCATACAGGACTGGTGTATTGGTATTAGCGGGGTCATTTTGGCAAGTTCTGAGCACCTATGCCTTACTCAGCTCTAAATCATCATTTTTTGGCTAAAATTCAATTAATTCATGCTTTGTGTGCATTATTTATGTGAAAAGGGACCTAAATAAGTGCTATGCATGTCCAGTAGGGAGGTAGGAAGGTAGTTTTCTGATTTATGTTAGGTTAGGTTAAGGTCAGCAATGACCGGTGCTGGAGCTTCAGGGCCACTATCCGGACAAGACCACTGTCCAGACATGCCTTTGGGTCTATTACATCAGATAGTGGAGGGATTACTGTAATGGTGCTAAAGGTGGGCAATAAAAACTAGTTGCCCTTTGGCAGCCATTTTGGTGACCTTGACCTTGACCCTGTGTGACCATTTCCAAACAGCCAAGATTTTGGCCATATCTTGATTCCCTGAAGGTTTCATGTTGATAGCTCAAGCTGTTCATGATATAATGGGAATAGACAAACACACACACACACACACACACACACACACACACACACACACACACACTCACAAACACACAGAGGAAGGCAAAAACATTATTGCTCTGCGTTCTAAAGACAGACGATAATGAAGCAGTATTTGTTACAGAGGCCATAAACTACTATGATGAGTCAATAGGCCTGCCAATTCCAGGAAGAAAATAAAGAAAAGAAGGAAGACTATGTAACATCTGGAAAAGAGGGGGGGGGAATGCATGAAAAAAACTGAAAAGGGTCCAGAGGAGCACCAATGAAAGGCAACACACCCCAGACACAACTTGAACCTGATCCTGAAAAGTTATGGGAAACTCCACAAGGTATGCATAGCCTACAAGGCAAAAGTAGGAGCAGTTTGGTCTCCTTTGCAAAAGGATAATGTCTTGTAACATTCCTTGATTCTGTTGAGGCCTAGGCTAGTTGGACTCTTATGTGACGGAGTTGGCCTCCCTGAGCTGCTGTTTCAAATATATAAGCACCTTTATTATAAACACTTTAACTGCAACCACGGTACCTTATTAACTTATGGCAAGGGAAGAAGGACTCGGTACAATCAAGCAATAAGCTCTTTGTGGACGATGTCAAGCTGTTCAGGAGAATCAGAAACCCAGCAGATAGAGAGATTCTTCAGGAGGACATCACCAGACTATGGGAGTGGGGTTGAAAATGGCTTCTGAATTTCAATGTGGAGAAGTGTAAGGTCATGCATCTGGGGAGAGGAAATCCAAAGTACCAGTACCATATGGGTGACACTCCCAGTGGCAGCAAAAAGGGGGGGCATGGGGGGCAAATGCCCCCCAGTAAGAATCTTTTCCCCCCTGCAGTTGCCCCCCCAGTCAGATCCATTACAACTAAAAAAATATATAAAATAAAAAATAAGGGCAATACAAAAAATAAGGGCAATACAAACAAAACATAAATAGATTTAGGATATGTTAATTGAGAGGCATTATGATAGAGAAGAGGTTATCCCTGTTTTGCCCATTATGATCAGCCACTCTAGGTGGTGGCATCATCAGGTTTCTTAGTCAGTGTATGGTCCTGGGCTGGTGTGCATAAAACTTTCTAAAACCTCCTCCTAGAGTAACTCCTAAATGCCCCAATCCCACTCCTTGCTGCAAGCTAAGCTTAAGATCTATACAGAAAACTGAATAAAAGTCCTCCTAACTAAGAGTTTCGAGACTTAGGACCTCCTTGATTTTTTTTATCATTCAGAATGGGTGAGACAGGAGGGTGGAAGGGTTGTTGACAGAGCATTGATGGACTATGTGGTTGTTTCCAGGAATGTAATAGGAAGATTGTTGGATGTGAGAGTTTTGAGAGGGGAGGGTGGAGGTATGTCTGACCACTACCTGGTGGAGGGAAAGTTGAGAGTAGGTAAGAGATGGGTGAGAGCTAGGAGAGTTAGGTGTGGCAGGGAGGTTTTGAAAGTGAGTGAGTTGGATAAAAGAGAGAAAATGATAGAGTATCAGGAGAAATTGAGAGATCAGTGGAATGCAGTGAAAGATCAGGAGAGTGGCAGTGTGGAAGAGGAATGGCAGTTGTTTAAGAGTGCTGTGGTGGGGCATGCAGAAGAGGTGTGTGGTGTGAGACGAGTGGGTGGTGGTGTAAGGAAGGGAAGTGAATGGTGGTGCAAGGAAGTAAGTATGGCTGTGGGTGAGAAGAGACATGCATATGAAGTGTGGTTGCAGAGGAGGGATGAGGTGTCATATGAGAGGTATAAGGAAAAGAGGAATAGGGCAAGAAGGGTTGTGCGTGGTGCTAAAGTGGCAGCAGATGAGAGGTGGGGTAGGCGGATGACTGAGAATTTTCAGGAGAATAAGAAAATGTTTTGGAAGGAGGTGAAAAGGGTGCGAAAGGGAGAGTCTGGGAAGGAGGAGCGAGTAAAAGCAGAGGATGGAAGGATGTTAATTGAGATGGATGCAGTAAGGAAGAGATGGGCGGAGTACTTTGAAAGATTGTTGAATGTAGAGGAGGAAAGGGAGGCTGAGATTGTGGCAGATGGAAGGGTGCAAGGAATAGATGTGTTGGGAGAGTTGAATGAATCCTTGATTACGATGGAGGAAGTGCAAGAGGCACTAAAGCAGATGAAAACAGGGAAAGCTGCAGGTATGGATGGGTGTGCTGTGGAATGCCTGAAATGTGGTGGAGCAACTATTGTTGACTGGTTAGTAAAACTGTTGAATGTGTGCTTTGTGCAAGGTATGGTGCCAATTGACTGGACAAGTGCTTGTGTGGTCCCATTATATAAAGGTAAGGGTGATAAGTATGAATGTACTAGTTTTAGAGGTATAAGTCTGTTGAGTGTGGTAGGTAAGGTGTATGGTAGAGTGTTAATTAAGAGAGTTAGAGAGGGTACAGAAGGAGTGATTGGTGATGAGCAGTGTGGCTTTAGGAGAGGGAGGGGATGTGTGGATCAGGTGTTTGCTGTGAGACAGGTGTGTGAAAAGTATTTAGCAAAAGGTAAGGATGTGTTTTGGGCATTCATGGATTTAGAGAAAGCATATGATAGAATTGATAGGGAGGCTTTGTGGAATGTTTTAAGATTGAATGGGCTTGATGGCAGGTTACTAAAAGGAGTGAAAAGTTTTTATGTAAATAGTAGAGCATGTGTAAGAGTGGGAAATACTGTGAGTGATTGATTTCCCGTGAGAGTGGGGTTGCGGCAGGGATGTGTGATGTCGCCTTGGTTGTTTAATATTTATATGGATGGTGTTGTAAGGGAAGTGAATGCAAGAGTGTTAGATGGAGGACTGAGTCTGGTGAATGATGGTAGAGAGTGGAATCTGAAGCAGCTGCTGTTTGCGGATGATACTGCACTGGTGGCTGATTCAGAGGAGAGATTGAGACAGTTGGTAGAGGAGTTTGGAAGGGCGTGTGAAAGGAGGAAACTGAAAATAAATGAGAATAAGAGTAAAGTGATGAAGTGTACGAGGTTGATAGATGGTAGGAGGATGATTATAGTTTTGAATGGTGAGTTGCTTGAGGAGGTTGAGTGTTTTAAGTACTTAGGGTCACATGTTGCTGCGGATGGAAGAATAGATGCAGAAGTGAAGTTTAGAATGAATGAAGTTGGAAAGGTGCTAGGAGGAATGAAAAAAGTGTTTGGATGTCATTCACTCAGAATGGATGTAAAGAGAAGGCTGTATGAGGGTGTTGTGGTACCGACTGCATTATATGGGGCTGAAACATGGAATATGGGTGTAGCAGAGAGGAAAAGTTTGAATGTAATGGAGATGAGGTGTCTGAGGAGTATGTGTGGAGTGACGCGTATGGATCGAGTGAGAAATGATGAAGTGCGAAGGAGAACTGGAATTGTTCGGGAGATGGCTGATCGAGTTGAACAGAGGGTGTTGCGATGGTTTGGGCATATGGAGAGAATGGATGATGAGCGATTGGTGAAAAAGATAACTAGATCTGATGTGAGAGGCGTAAGGCTGAGAGGAAGACCACGAATAGGATGGATGGACAGTGTGAAGAGAGCGTTGGATGCAAGAGGGTTGTCTGTTGAACAAGGAAGAGTGGCTGTGCGTGATAGAAATGAATGGAGAGAAATTGTGAATGAATAAATGATGACGCAGCCCTGAGAGGATATTCTCCTGCATTTTGTCTGATCAGCTGATCAGGTCAGGTGCAGGTAAGGGGCTGGATCCATTATGATGTGGCAGGGGTAAACCAGCTTTGCTGTCGGGCCCTGCTGCGGATGTCACTGGACTGCACTGCGTGGTTGACCCTCGTGCGGTGTGGTGCGGTGAGGATCTGTCCCTTCTCCCCTTTGGGGCTAAGATGCAAATGAATGTGTATGAGTGGATGAGTAAATTGGTAGTGTGTTGACCTGTCTCGGCTACCTCCCTTTTCTTGGGGGAAGCAGCCTAGGTATATAGATAGATAGATAGAATGCGAAATGCTCGGAGCTTCCGAGGGCTTTGCCCCCTGGGTCCCCATCAAGGCTTTGCCCCTGGACCCCACCAGGGGCCCTAAGGTGGACCCCACCCGATCTTGCTTGTGCTTAGCACTCCGCGCAAATACATATTTGCTCCCTCAACATTTTCCTTTGCCCCCCACTCTGAAAATCCTCGTGCCGCCACTGGACACTCCACTAACCACCACAGTGGAGGAGAAGGACCTAGGTGTATATGTTAACCCCAACTTGAATCCAACAGTACAAGTTCCCAAAGCAGCAACCAGCACAAACTCCATGGTGGGACTTTTAAGAAAAACATACATTCCTGGGTGAAGAGATGTTCCTCCCCTTGTACAAATCTCTGATCAGACCCCAGCTGGAATACAGTATCCAAGCATGGTAACCGTACACCCGTCGAGACATTAACAAGCTAGAACAAGTACAACGAAGAGTCACTACACTAGTCACGGAGCTATCCAAACTGTCCTATGGGGAAATGCTGCCCCGTATTGACCTCAACACACTGGAGGAAAGGAGGATTTGTGGCAACATGATCCAGACGTACAAGGTACTCCACAGTACTGATGCGGTTTAAGATGGAAACTTTCTACAACTTGCACCAAGAGACAACCAACCAAACACCAGAGGACACTGCCTGATGCTACCTAAACTCAGGAACAGAACCACACGGAGGACATAAATTTTTAATGCAAGTGTTATATACCATTGGAATAGTCTCCCGGATGAAGTAGTCACGAGCCAGGGTGTGAATGCTTTTAAAAATTCGTATGACAAGTGCGTTGAGACTGTAAAACAGAGAAGAGTCCTTTTATGAGCACTAACTCCTATGCCTCCTGACTATCACTAAAGGTAAGCAATCACTAAAAATATGTTATGCAACCTACCGGGGTACGTGAAGTAGTCCTACAGTCCTTTTTTCTGCAGTCTTCAATGAGTACAGATTCCCTGATAACTGCACATGTCGCTCTGATGTAAAGGGCTGGTGGTCTTCCAGCTTCGGGGGAAAAAAATAATAATAATAGTTTGAGCGATTTTGTATCACCGAGCAGTGCGTCTTTGATCTTCTCCTTCTTTAACTTTCGTTACAAAACGGTGCAACGCACGATCAGTTATTTGCCACGAGATCAATTACCTTTATTTTTCAGCCATATATATATGTGAACAACTTTAACTGCCTGAAGCAAGTCAATATAGGTAATGTTAGTACTCAACTGAAGCTATCGTCATGCAGTCTATGAGAATACAGTCCCATGAAACAAATAGTCAAGTCTGGGAACGGAAAAAAAGGAATATCTGATGAAGAAGAATTATTCGTATGCGAGGATAAAATATATGGACCATACATTTTATTACTAGGTCCGTAGTCCTTTAGGTGCCGAGCATATAATATTTTATTACTAGGTCCGTAGTCCTTTAGGTGCCGAACAGATATAAACAATGGCTAGTCATTTGTTGGTGTTTCTAGTCATATCCCTTTCTTCCTTTGTTTGTGTCTCTCAGTGCAGAGAGGTAGAAAGAGAAATGACCATAGAAGTAAAGGCAGGGACAGAGGAATGTTTCTACGAATTAGTGAAGGCTGGAGAAACACTGGACGTTGAGTATCAGGTGAGGTGACGGAAGCAGGTAATGCGAGGACACTGGCAGAGTAGCTCTTCCCCGCCTGACACGTCACTCATGTACTCGTCACCATGATATTCGCGATCGTATTATCCTATAACCGATGATTTACTTCTGTAACACCAAAGTTGTCATTATGCTTATTAGTTCTTGGTAATATTTTGTTGACTGTGGCTAGACTTGCAGGTAACGTGGTAAATACATTTTTCAGTAAATGCATTTAATTAAATTGTGCATCTGCTTTTTAGGGTATTCGATTTGACTAATTATTCCTCACAGTGTGGTATATGATTTATTAGGTGTGAAGAGCAGTATGGTATTTCATTTTTCCTTGTTATATTCTGTGGAAATAGGCTATTGAAAGGTTTTTGAAAATGTGATCAGTTTTGATCTCATTAAAGTTGGTCTGGACTTGTGGCAGAGGGAAGGTATGGAATAACGTATTTTTTTCAGTAGGAAAGTGTTTAGGTAACTGGTAAAAAAGAAATAAATGGCATATTACATAATTTCCAGTAATAATGCAAAGCACCTTATCAGTTTAAGAAGTTGTAATGTCAGCACAGTTCTTGCAGTGTCATAAGTTATATTTTTGTAGCTTAAGTCTTTCATATTCTGTAGCTACACCTTTTTCTTAATTAACAAGTTGTATATATCATGTAGAATTAGTTTCTGAATGTTTAGTTGAAGTGACAGAAATTGAGGAATGTTGTCAGTAGTGTTAAAATTTAAGTAAACTTTTCCTTGATTTAAGAGATTATTTACTGGTAATTTTTAATATTACCAGTGCTGACTGTATTGGATACGTTTATGTGAAGCTACAGAACGTGGTGAATGTTTTTGGTGTACCGTATCAGATAGAGCCAGGATTCTGGGGGCTTGAATGGTGAGCGAATGGAAGCGTGGCCCTTTGGATTGGGCTGTCTGGGCATTGCTACTCCTCACCTTGCCTTAGAGTAGGAAAGGAAGTCTGGATGATGATGATGAATTTTTAATAAACTGAAGTAGCCTCCGTGGCCCAACGGGTTAGAGTGCTGTGCTCTGACTGATGGGTTGAAGGTTCAAGTCCTCCCAAGGGTCACTGGTTGACATCAGGAAAGGCATCTGGTCATAAAATGCCACATGCTCCAAACCAGTGTTCTCTACCCAGGGGCATCACCTTAGCCCTTATC
>JAGKTI010003930.1:42817-53691 GCA_018397915.1 Birgus latro | reverse complement strand
ATTTCCAATATTTCCTAGATACAACAACGTTTAAAACTGATATTACAATATTCAATCTGTGAAATAGTAACATATATTAATCTATCCTACCTCTTGCATCAAGGAGGATACAAAAAAAACGTGTTAAAAGAGGATGCGCGATGGGTAAATCCAAACAGCGACGCCAACAACGAAGAGGAGTGGGCGCTTGTTTTGTTCCAATAATATGCCAGACCTTACCAACACTTCGTACAGTCTTCGAAAAGCAACGGAGATAATCTTCCTAGCCCGTGACTGATTAAAATGTTTCATATTGTAAAAGTATACAGAGTACTTATACAACAAAAGTGATCAATCTTGACGAGGACACCTCTTTCCCAGACCCTTCAGAATATGTATCAACCGCTGTTGAACAATATGAAGTCCCTAACCCGTTTCATTGAGCCTTGTCGACCGTATAAAGCAGTCCAATGAGTTCTCATTAGACCTTGGAAGAAAACACGTTTGGTCTTTTGGTCTTATGAGACACTCTAGTGTATAAACATTCACTGGGAATCAATTTTACGCCCTCTCACCTCTGTTAAAGGATATGTGAGCAAGGCGGGTCGGTGTAGGTGAGCTATGTTTATTAGCGTGTGATGTTTACCTACAGACACCGATCTTCTATCACGTTTATGACGCGTGCTACGTGCTAGGGGTTCATTTACAAAATACTGCTAAACCATTAAGTATTTTCCGTCTCAGGTCTCCATGTTTGTTGCTAACAGTAGTATAACTCCTAGTTAATAGTGCAATTCAGCATCTGTGTCTATCTATGTATCTGTTCCTCTACTCCACCAACATGTGGTGCACTGCAGAGATTGTATGTAGGGTGATAAGTGCTTGTAAGTGTGAGTGTTGTGTTGGAGTGGCTTTGGATGTGTGTGTAGTCTGTGAACCAAGTGTAATCGGCCTGCCCAAGCCCAAGATCTAGTGTAAGTCGACTGGGTGCAAGCATATCAGTATGGGATACTGATTCAACCACATCACCCGTTATGTCTGCCAAAGCGGTAAGTGGCTCAGTCAGTGAACGCTTCCCAAAGTTTTTACAACTCTGGTGAGAGGTGGACCAGCGTCCACCAGCATGTGAGACGCACACTCTACCACTGTACCACGGAGGCTAAAAGGCTTTCCCTGCCAATACATCAAGAATGGAATAATGAAAGGCCCCTTTTTATAGGAGCACAGCATGAGGTTGTTAGAGAAGGTCTTGCATTGCACAGTATCCATTTCCTCTAATATTTAGGCCATTATGAAGTTTTTTTTTTTTTTATGTGTCCAACTCTGGGCATAGGCTCCACAGCCTGCTGTCAAGGCCAAGCAGTCCTCCTACGTACCATACACCTCTACATGTCACCACTTCGGCACTAACACCCACCGCCATATTGAATACATGCTAGGGCTGTCTCATACAGGACTGGTGTATTGGTATTAGCAGGGGTATTTTTACCACATGTCGGCGGGTCTTCTGGTAGATCAGTAAAGCCTGATTTAACCCGCCGAGTCCCACTGACACACGATGCATGTCACTACTTTTTTCCGCAGACAGACCCACCGACGTGCATCGTATGTCATTCAGTTGCAAGGCCCGTCATTTGCACATTTTTCAAGATTCGCGGGTGATTTTTGGTAGGCATGTGTGGGAGACTTTCCTCTACCTGCTGTCAAGCAGGGATACTGCCTGGCCCCACCTTGGGGTTTCATTCTCTCGGAATTTGTCTTGGAAAGAACATATTACATCTCTTGTGAAATCTGCTTCCAAGAGATTAGGTGTGCTAAGCCGATTCCGAACTTTCTTTACCCCTGCACAGTTGTTGACCTTGTACACGGATTTTATTCACCTGTGTATGGAGTACAACTCTCATGTGTGGGGAGGCTCCCCACATGCAGCTCTTCTCAATAGGGTGGAGTCAAAGGCTTTTCGTCTCATTAACTCTCCTCCTCTTACTGATTCCCTTCAACCTTTGTCTCTCTGCCGCACTGTTGCATCTTTATCTCTCTTCTGTCGTTACTTCAACGGTCACTGTTCCTCTGAACTGTCAGCTTGCATCCCTCCACCTCTACGACGGGCATGTAGTACCCATCTAGCAACAAACTCTCATCCCTTTTCTGTCCAACTCTCTAATGCAAGAGTTAACTGTTACTCCCAGTCCTTCATTTATGCAATTGGTCAACTCTGGAACTGTCTTCCTCTGTCTGTATTTCCCACTTCCTTTGATCTCCAGTCTTTCAAACGCAGTGTGTCCAGGCATCTCGTAATGAACGGATCTTGAATTTGGTTCTTTTGTATTGTTTTTGCTTTTTCTTGGAAGGAACAGCATGCAGGCCTGTGGCCTTTGGTTCCTTCTTCCTTGCATAAAAAAAACCTTCCCCCCTCCCCCCACACTTGGCAATTCACCTGTTAGCAGTAACCTGGCCAGTAAAGATATGTTGCCCCACGGTCTCTCCAATGACGAAATTCATGGTGAAAGTAATTCCTGAGGTGGAGGACAAAGAAACAAAGAAGCTAGATGGAGAAACAAACAGAAGTGATGAGGTGGTAATGTCATAAAAGAAGGTGCCATATGCTGGGGTTTTGTTTGAGTGAACATTGCTTTTATCGCCTATATTATTGTGTGAAAACCAATATAGACTTGTACTACACATAAATTCGTACCAAATAAATAAATAAATAAATACGTAATTTAAAGTGGCTTGAATTAGTTAACCCTTCCATAGTTCATTTTCTTTAGCCAGGTACCCTGAGAAAGAAAGAAAATGTAAGGCTCACTGACACCTGTACCAACATTTATAAGCTCATGAGGGCGATTTCTCTATGAATTTTCGATGTTTCTCCAAAAGCTGAGGTTTGAGCCAAAAAAAAAAAAAGCTGAAAATTGGTCAGGTTCTGAGGGTGTACTGGGTAAAAAATTGGTCAAGATTGGATGGGTTAATGAAATTCAAATCCTTAAACTGTTCCCTGCCCTAGCGGGAATTTGAACCTGGGTCCGTCAGGACCGCAGGCCACCTCTCTACCAATTGAGCCACCGCCTCCCTCCAAGTAGTAAGTATTATCTACTCAAACATTTAGGAGGGAAATAGTAGCCAGATAGATTATTTTCTGGTCAGGAGGGTTGATAGGAGATTAGTGAGGGATGTTAAAGTTATAGGAAGCGAGGAGTGTGTGCAGCAGCACAAACTGTTGATTTGTGACATGGTGCTTAAGGAACAAAGGATGAGAAGGAGGACATATGTACCTAGGAGGAAAATATGGAAGCTGAGAAACCAATCAGTAAGGGATGCCTTTTATAGTGAGATGAGGAGAGTGGTGGTTGAACAGGAAGCCGAAGATAGAGATGTTAATGAACAGTATGGAGCCCTTAAGAACAACCTCTTGAGAGTTACCGATGCAGTATGCGGTTGGACAAGAGGCCCACCAAGACATAAAGTAACTTGGTGGTGGGATGAGAGTGTAGAAGCCGCAGTTAAGGAGAAGAAAAGGCTTTTCCGGGAATGGAAGAAGGGTGGTAACAGGGAAGAGTACTTGGCTGCCAAGCGCAGGGCTAGAAGAGAGGTATACAGGGCGAAGTCTGAGTCACAGAGACTTTTACTTGATAATCTAAATCATGAAGGAAGGAAAAATATGGTTTTTAGAGTGGCAAATCAGATGAAGAGAGATAATCGGGACATTGTAGGCGAGCAGTGTGTGAAGAATGATGAGGGAAGGGTACTGGTAAACAGTGAGGATATTAAAGATGCATGGAGAGAGCATTATAGTCGGTTGTTGAATGAGGAGTTTGATTGGGATAGGGAAGGTTTGGAGCCAGGTGATCCAGTGTTTGGGCCTTGGCCTTTGATTGACGCTGCTACTGTGAGTGAGGCAATAGGCAGGATGCGGGTGGGGAAGGCGGCAGGTGTGTCTGGGTTGACTGCCGAAATGTTGAAGGCCTCAGGAGATATTGGGGTGAGGTTAGTCACTGACCTGATAAATAGGATTATATATGAGTGTGTTGTCCCAGATGATTGGCTGAAAAGTGTAATTGTAAATGTGTACAAAGGGAAGGGTGATGCCCTGGAAAGGGGAAATTACAGAGGTATAAAGCTCTTAGATCAGATAATGAAAGTAATGGAGAGAGTTCTAGAAGGTATGATTAGAGAAAGAGTGAATATCAATGAGATGCAGTTTGGGTTTATGCCAGGCATTGGGACCACTGATGCCATATTCATTGTTCGACAGCTTCAGGAAAAATATATTGGCAAGAAAAGGGAATTGTATTTTGTTTTTGTTGATTTGGAAAAGGCCTTTGACAGAGTCCCTAGAGAGGTGGTGAAGTGGGCAATGAGAAAGCTAGGGTTGGAAGAGTGGCTGGTTAGGGTGGTTATGGCCATGTACGTGGGTGCTCACACTCAGGTAAGGGTGAATGGAGCTTTGAGTGATGAGTTTCCCGTGAATGTTGGTGTGCATCAGGGGTCAGTTTTGAGTCCCTTGTTGTTTATCATGGTGCTTGAAGCCCTCTCACGTGACTTCAGAGATGGACTCCCATGGGAGATGTTGTATGCTGATGATTTGGTGCTGATTGCTGAGAATGAAGGGGAGGCTGAGGAAAGATTTAAGAAGTGGAGAGATGGTATGGGGCACAAGGGCTTAAGGGTAAATGCAGATAAAACAAAAGTGATGATATCTAGGGTTGGTGGCGGTACAATCAGAGGAGAGGGAGAGTGGCCATGTGCAGTTTGCCACAAAGGTGTGGGAAGTAATTCCATCTTGTGCAGTGTCTGTGATAAGTGGGTGCACAAGAGATGTAGTGGTATTAGAGGTAGACTGCGAGATAATGCTGATTTCATGTGTGCGGTGTGTCGGGGAGAGCAGGAGGAGATTGTTAGGCGTGAGAGGGTTGAACTTGCAGGTGAGTCTCTTGAGTGTGTGGAGGAGTTTTGTTATTTGGGAGACATGTTAGGTGCCGGAGGTGGGGCTGGAGTTAGCTCGGTTGCTAGAGTGAGAAGTGGTTGGAAGAAGTTCAGGGAGCTGTTGCCTCTCCTGACATTGAGAGGACTCTCCTTACGTGCTAAGGGGTCTTTGTATGCAGCATGTGTTAGGAGTGTGATGCTGTATGGTAGTGAGACCTGGGCAGTAAAGGAAGAAGATATTCGCAGGTTCAAACGTACAGAAATGACAATGATTAGGTGGATGTGCAGTGCGTCCCTGCGTGCAAGGCCTGGGGGGGCTGGGCTTACGATAGAAGAGTTGAGAGGTAGGATGGGACTTGAGTGTATTGGTGTTGTGATGAGGAGAGGCAGGCTGAGGTGGTTTGGACATGTGGAGAGGATGGGGGAGGATAATTGGGTACAGAGGGTGAGAGGTGTTAATATTGGGGGAGGGGTAGACCGAGAAAGACATGGGATGAGGTCATTAAATGTGACTTAAGGGTTAAGGGACTGAATAGGGAGGCTGCCAGAGATCGAGCAGCATGGAGAGCCGCCATTAGGTGACCAAGGCCGACACATGCAAGCATGTTGGAGCCTTCAAAAATGAGCGAAATGAGCGAAGTCACCAGTGAACAACCCCTGCACCATCAGGTGTAGACCTAAGCTGTCATCTGCATCTTGGTTGGTCAGGTCCAGCACCAAAACACTTGTGATCTCCACAGTTCTTGTGCTTGTGGACATGATCTTAACCTCATCCATCTTTCCACTCATGAACTGTTATAGCGAAAAAGTCACACGTCATGAACCTAATCACAACAAGCCCGAGGGTAGGACCACACAACTCAATCTCCAAAAGATCCTCTGCCAGCACAATATTTATTGTCACCCGCCACATCGTAATTAACACATCGACATTGCTTTTCCTTCACATGACGTACAGTCACGTACCCTAATTTAGACCCACCCCGAGCCAAGCCCAGAGCTGTAGGAGGCAGTAGCCACAGCTCTTAAACGAATGCATTTATTTATTAAGAGAAGTATATGTATTCAGGTCTTACTTTTTTTCATGCCCTATGTTTTCCCAAATCTAGTGTGTAATACCATCGAGCATTGTCCTATTCAGTAGATGATTGTTTCAGTAAGAGGTGAGGATGGAAAGGAATACAGTAAGGTAGAGAATGATCGTTGGATGGCGATACTGAGGGGGATGGGGATTGAGGGAAGGAGTGGGGGGGGGGTTAGTAAACACATTCGTTTAAGAGCCGTGGCTACTGCCTCCCTCAGCTCTGGTCTTGGCTCGGGGTGGGTTTAAATTTGGGAGTGTGACTGTACATGCCGACAAAAGCTTCTTCAATTGCATTAAAGACATCATTGCAAAAACTATGGACCCTGCTGCATCCCCTGAACTGGGGACTCAAAAACAGTGGATGACCACAATCACGATCTGAAAGATGCGATGGCTGACTGTTATGCTACGTATTTGAGGTTCAACTACTTGTCCCTCGGATACGTATGCAAGTGGTAGGAGCTTAACCTGCCATGTCTCTGAGGGTCGATTTCTTGTACCTCAAGTATGCAGACTTATGGTGGGGTTCTTTCTCAAGACCGGGTCAGTATACTAGGGAGAGGACAGGATACAAAAACACATCAGAAACCATCTTACAAGCACATATTCCAAAGTGTTATCCCAGATACAAATATTACATTGACCATTACAAAGGGAAATGGGTTAGCTGGTGACTGGCTCTAGACAAGTTTACACAGAAGTTAGGTGACTCACTACCTGCCGTAGGAAAGTATGGTAGTATGAACACAGTAATTGGCACTTCTATTACACTATAGGAACATAATGACCTCTGCACCAACAGTATAATAGCACTGGACAGCACTGATACATCTGTTACACTGAGTTAGATATTGTCTTTATCACTCACAGTATGGCACACGCGCGGGAACAGTGTCGTGGTGTCACAGAGGGGGGGTGGACTAAACTATTTCATTACTAGGGAACACTCCGGTTGATGTTGTAGGTGAACTTCTGATTCGTCTTACTTAGGTGCCGATCACTGGGGAGGGAGAGATTGAAATATTTGATATACAGGGGGCAGCACTATTCTTTCTCAGGACTTATTATGCTTCCATAGGAGCACCTCCTAGTTTAATAACATGGAGGGAGGGGAGACGTTAGATGTATATGTATGATAGTCAAGGGGCTGCACTGTGCTCTGAATATTTCACACTGGTCACCGTGAACACACTGTAAGGTTCGTCCTGTTCTATGTACTTTAGAACTCAGTAATACTATTGCAGCCAATTCACTTAGGTAGAGGACACTTCATGTTACAGTTGCGGCCGGGGGAATTACACTGGTCCATGTTAGGTACGCTCGCTAGACGCTGTCACTGTCACTGAGTGGTGGGCATTTTGGTCATCTCTGGGCCTCCCCGGCTGGTGCTGGTGTGGGAGGCTCGCCCTTCCTGGAGCCCCTGTGACGTGTGGGGCTCGGGACTAGGGCCAAAGAGGGAGAGCAGACGGGCCTGACGCCGGCTCTTGGGAGTGCTGGACTGGCCCCCTCCTTCAAGTAGGCCCCTGGGTGTCTGGGGGCCAGGCTCTTTGGAACCTGGGGTCGCCATCAGGACACGACTGTGGCAACTGCTGGAGGGAGGAGTTGCCGACAGAGTCACCTCACGACAACCTCGGGCTGAGGACATCGCCAGCTGAACTCGTTGGTGGCCACCCTTCTGGTGGGGCCTCTGTCTCGATGGCTGCACTGGAGGGGCGAGCTGGAGAGAGCCAAGGCCCTGGATAGGGCCTTGCCAGTGCCCCTCCAGCAAGGGGTCTCCCCCGGACTCACCTCCCGTAGGAGAGGGAGTACGTCCCGCCCAGCTAGAGGAAACAGGGTGGGTCAAGTAGGGACCTCCTCGACAGGAGATGTCGTAGGAGCAGAGGACGAGGAGTGGATGATGGCCTGCTCAGCCTCCCCCGTGTGAACGATGGCCTGCATGGCGGTTCCTCTGCCCCATCGGACTTCAGGGAAAACACGAGTCTGGGCTCGCTCAACCCTGCCTCCTGAGGAGGAAAGGTGGTCTCCTGTAGGTGAGGAGTGGATGATGGCCTGCTCAGCCTCAAGCCTGACACGGACGATGGCCTGTGTCGCAGTCCTACAGGAGAAAGCCGCAGAGGGATGGATGATGGCCTGTCCTGCCTCATTCCCGACACGGACGATGGCCTGTGTCACGGCACTTTGGGAGGAAGTAGCAGAGGGGCAGACGATGGCCTGCCCTGTCTCGTACCCGACCCGGATGATGGGCTGTGTCGCGGCGCTACTCTGGGGGGAGACTGCAGGAGAGCAGACGATGGCCTGCTCAGCCTCGACCCGACACGGACGATGGCCTGTGTTGCAGCCCTGCGGGGGGTTGGCAACTGTGGAACGAACGATGGCCTATTCTGCCTCGGACTTGGTGTGGACGATAGCCTGCACCACGGCTTTGCTTGGAATTGTGGTGGCAACTCCCCTGACCTGGCGAGGAGAACTTTCGCCCAGGTTTAGGTAGCAATTCCTGCTCACCTGGTGCAGTGTCAGTTGGGAGCAAGAGGGGCGCCGGGGACTTAGAGAGGTGAGCCGCTCCTGCCCGGAGGCGCTCGGTGTAGGCTGCACACCCCCGGTGGTCCTTCGTAGGCTGGGGGTGTTGCTGTCATCTGCAGCCGTGAGTTGCCCCGCCATATTTTCTGACACGCATTTCACAGACACCGGGGAAAGAGGTGATGAATATTTTTTTTTTATTCCCATTCTAAACATGTCAAAATTACTTTTAAGTCGGTTGCTCAAGCTGAGAAGGCTATAGACGGTGACTTAAGGCTCTGTCGTCGAGATCTCTTCCATTCTGTCAGGCGTGAGAAGTGTGCAGATCTCACCTTACGGCTTATTCATGGTATCCTATGTAAACACCACAAAATACACCGTCGGTTCAAAGTATATCATACTCCTCGTTCATGGAGACATTTCAACAGCTCCTCAACTAAGTGTTGGCTTATCAACGGCCATAAGCCTCTCCCCCTTCCTCACTCCCCCAGATCTACAATAAATATAATAATCTACCCTGTCAGGAAAGACGTTCTTCGTGATATGACAAAAGAAACAGCTGGGGCCAAAAACAAAAGGCGCTATACTCTTTTCGTCTTAACCTGACATATTTTCGTCCTTTGGAGCTTCTTGCACGCATGTCAGTGGAGGAAAAAGAGAGCTTTGTGGCTCTATAGCTTTTCCATTGCACTTCTTTATGACTAATTAGATACTTTAGCGTTAATCTCTTTTTACAACTCAGCATTGAAGATGCGGAAATGGCAGTTTTCAGTCGAGTTAGAGTAATGCAGCATAATAATGGAACAGCTGTGTTACTCAGATACTTCTCTCACTTCCAAACCCCGCAGTCCCCTTACACGCCACGTGCAGAAACCTCTCACAGGATGATATGCTGCAATAAGCATCCACAGCACCGGCCAACAAGGACACTATGAACTCGAGCTGAACAGGCTACTGATCAAGAGTGGATTTCCCGCACTGTAACCCCCTAGCTGTACCTCAGCAAAGACATTCAGCACTTCATATGACGCATCTCCAACACACACTCAACCTCAGCCTCAGCCCCAGTTAGACAGTACCCAAGCTGCGACAAAATAATTGACCATGGCTACTGTATAGCACCAATTCGTATAATGAAAATATCGAAGTAGCCAAGCCGAACATATGCTGCCCCACTTGGGGCCTCTTCCTCTACACTCAAGCCAATCATAAATGGCAAGAGCTATGACCGGGAACGACCTGCAAAAAGCAATCGAGAATAAGGTACTGTATTTAAATTATTTACCCTTACTAATGATCATTTCAACACTGGGACGATGTTTGCTCTTTGCAGCTCATGCATAGGCGATTTACCACACTATTAACCCACACCTAAGCCTTTTAACCTCTTGAATCCGCGTGATGTTTTTCTTGATTTTACCCTCCTGCTAATTTACGTTAAGCTTCTTGTATTGAATGGGTTTATAAAGCTATATCAATCTTCTTTAGTGCACAAAATCTATCGTAAACTAAATAATATCGTCAAGAGATGGGAGAAATAAAATGGTCAATACATCCCCGGGCTGAGCGGCTTAAACAGTCACTGTACAGTATACTGTATAAGAACAAGTCTTAACAACTTCACCCCGATGACGTCATTTACATTTTATTCTTGCTCTTTCCAGGCTATTATTGTTAGACTAAGAGAGATTTCTGTAACTGGAGGGATTAGCTTTAGCCTTCATTGCCTACTTTGCATTCAGATATTCATTCTGAAGTTGAATAAAATCGTCTAGATGTATCAAGAATAAAGTAGTAAATACGTCATCAGAGTGAACAGATTAAAATTTATGCACAGACGAAACACCAAGTGCTTAAAAAACGACGGAAATGTTGTACACACACACACACACACTATACCATGACTTCATAGCACACACACACCACACACACACACACACACACACGCACTATACCATGACTTCATAGCACACACACACACACACACGCACTATACCATGACTTCATAGCACACACACACACACACACAAGCACTATACCATGACTTCATAGCACACACACACACACACTATACCATGACTTCATAGCACACACACACACACACTATACCATGACTTCATAGCACACACACACACACACTATACCATGACTTCATAGCACACACACACACACACTATACCATGACTTCATAGCACACACACACACACACTATACCATGACTTCATAGCACACACACACACACACTATACCATGACTTCATAGCACACACACACACACACTATACCATGACTTCATAGCACACACACACACACACTATACCATGACTTCATAGCACACACACACACACACTATACCATGACTTCATAGC